>JACEIK010002431.1:103109-118666 GCA_018107945.1 Datura stramonium
AGAAATGGATAGTTAGAGGAATGGGTCCAGTCCCTGTGGGTTTGACATTCCGGTTCTTAAAAAGAGCCACTATATTACTTGCACGACCCGTACACTTGCGTTCGCGCTCGATGCGGGAGCGAACATAGGCCACGAGTCGTGGAGTAACTCATGGGGAAGGGTACGGACTTGATAGAAAAATTGGTAAATGGGGTGACCAAGGGTTTGACCATGAGTCGTGGTCAACACCATGAGTGGTGATGTGATCTGTGCTAAAGAATTGATTGGAGACTAGGGAAATTTGGCAGTGTACTTAACGGGTCCTCACCATGACTCGTCTGGAACACCATGAGTCTTGGTGTCACCCGTGGTGACCCCTAGGTGGTTTTCGGCAGTGAGAATGACGGGAGGTGACCACGATTTGTGGTCACCAGTAACAGGTCGTTGAGTATCTCGTGGTGACCAATCATAAGGAATTTTCAGTGTAGGTGATGGGGTAGACCACGAGTCGTGGGAAGTAACCAGGAACCGCCTAGTCCCTCATTGGGACTGGCAGGGTGATTTTTATGTGAGATTTTTAAGGGATTTTTGTAATTTCCTAAACTCCTAGCACGTCCAGGAGAGAGTTAAAAGGGTGATCGACGTATTCCTCTCACTCTTTCTCTCAACACTTAGACTCACTACGCAGAAACTCAATACTAGACTAGGGCAATCAGGTTCTTCCCAGATTCTCAGAGGATATTCTCAGAATTTCTTCACCAGGTATGTGAGAATTCAACAAGTAAATAGTTCTTCTCTTGTGTCCCCAAAATCTTTCCTATTTTCTCTATCAGTTACAGCCCTGTAGATTCGAAATGTAGAAAGTTTTTAGATAGATTTCTTTGAGAATTCAAGTGGAATATTTCTCATGATTTTAATTGTTTATTATTCTCTATTTCTAGAAATTTATGAGAATTGTATCTTGTGGAATAATTTATCCCAAATTCTCAGTTCAGTAAAATTTAGGATCTTGCATGTAGGACTAGTTTCCCTGTAGCTTGATTCTAATAGATTGAAATCCCCATATTGTTAGTGTATGTGGAAATTTTAGTCATATATTTACATGTCCAATCTCAGTCAGATTATTAGACTCAGTATTGCTCTAAATGTCAGCTGATCAGTTTGAGTACAGTTAATTCTTGAAGTATCAGCGATGCCTCTCAGTTATCATTATTAGACTCAGTTATCAAATTTTAGTGGTTCTTTAGACGGTTACGACACTTTCAGATAATAAGCTCTGACCAGTCTTAGAACCAACATCTTCAGCCTCAGTTTGTTCTTTAGAAGGTTACGACGCTTTCAAATAAGCAGCTCTGACCAGTCTTAGAACACCAGTTTCTAGATTTGGTCTGATAAAACTCTCAAGATACTTCCAGATAAGTATCATGTGACTTAGTCTTGGGCCCCAGCTTTAAGCTATAAGCTTAGCAGTAGTAGTCATGTTAGGACTATCCAGTGGGAGTAGGACTTAGCTCCGAGAGGGTCGAGGTTCCAGCGCACCCAAGTTCTCAGAACCACGTGGCCACCGTAGTTTTTTTTATTAGCCTTGCAGCCCAGATAGTGATATCACAGTCCATGACTTTATACCCTGGCAAGGTATATTGGGTCCTACCAATGGGGTGTGTATATCGGACTTCACATCTAGTTCACGTGGTTATACATCAGTTATAGACTCTCCCACTAGTCAGTTTAGTTTAGTCTCAGATTAGCTCAGTTAGAACAGTTTCAGACTACTCAGTTAAGATCAGTTAGTACAGTATTTTAGATTAGTATCTCAAATTTAGGGCATGTCTTTGACCATCAAACAGGGTCATTTTGACTACCTCAATATATCACAGTTTATTCAGTTTCAGCATTTCAGTTGGTCATTGCATGTCTTTACAGTTCAGTTGTTTTATTCTCCGTCTTATGGTTTCTCCTACTTACTCAGTACATTCAAAGTATTGATGCATACCTTTTATGCTGTATCGTTTTATGATACAGCTGCAGGTTCTAAGTCTCAGCACCGTTAGCAGATCTCGCCCAGAAGTTTTCAGCTATATCAGTGGTGAGTCCTCATCTTTCGAGGATGAGGATTATTTATTTTTAGTTATATTTATTTCTGTTAGACTTAGAGTTAGTTGGGGGCTTGTCCCAGCAACTTATCAAGTAAATGGCTTTCAGACACAGATAAAGATTCAGATTTGCAGTTTTGTTTTCAGTTTTATTAAAACTTTATGATTTAGTTCTTCTTCACAAATGTTTTATTTTATTATTTTAAATCTTCCGCTATGTTTTTAGTCATAATGCCAGTGTTATGATAGATCATGGGTTGACTTGGGGTTACTTGTGACTCCAAGTACCGTGTCTCGTCTAGGGTGTAGACTCGGGTCATGACAAACTTGGTATTAGAACACTAGATTTAGAGTATCCTCGGATGTCTGAAAGCCGCATCAAGTAGAGTCCTTTTCTTGGGTGTGAAGCGTGCCACACTTATGACGAGGAGGCTACAAGATGTTTTAGGAAAATTCCCTTCTTTCACTATTCTTATCATGCGATAGAGTGTAAACTCTAAGTTTTCTCTTCTAATTTGTGCATTAAGCATTCGCAGACAATGCCTTCCAGAAGCGACAACAGGGGAGGAAACAGTAACGGGAATCCACCAGCCCCACCAGCTTCAGTAGGCCCCCTTAGTGGGCATGTGATGGATGCGGAGCTCGAGGCTTCCCTCAGAGTGTTAATACGGGCCGTGACCACTCATGTTAACTAGCAAACAGTCACACCTGCAAATCCTACTAAGGAGATAATAGCTACCAGGGTTTGAAACTTCATCAAAAGGAATCCATTTGAGTTTTATGGACCAAAAGCGAAGGAAGGATCAAGGGAGAAGAAAAGGGGAGCAAGAGAGCAAAGACAAGGGACATAGGGTATTCCCAACAGAGAATGAGTAGTAGACCTCATTTCCAGTCTCGTCGGAGATCATCAGCCCCAGCACCATCGATAGCCAGTGCTCCTAACAAACCTAGAGTAAGGGAGATTACATACCTAGCTTGCAAGAACTATGGAAGAAACATTTGGAAGAATGCATAGCTGGCTCAGGCGGTTGCTTTTGGTGCAAAAAGTCAGGCCATAAACTCAGAGATTGCCCAGCAGCCAAACAGGGTAAAGGTAGAGCCCCGCTATCTCCTTTACAGGCCTATCAGGTCATCCAACTTGCAAGAAATGTAGAAGGAGCCACCCTGAAAGCTGTTTGCTCGGTAGGAAGGATGTTTTGAATGTGGTCAGTCGGGCCATAAAATAAAGAATGTCCCTATAGCTGAACATGGGAAAACTCAATCCACCATCCCAGCAACTCCGGCAGCTTGCCCATCTCGGCAGGGTACAACATCCAATACAGGTGGCAGACAGCTCCGGATATAGTAATAAGTATGTTATGAATTTCTCATGTTGATCCTTGCATGTTGTTAGGCTTAGAAGCCATGATATAAAGAATGAGATGCCTTTAGAATGCCAGTATGAGAGTTATCCCATGGCCGATATGAAATGGTTATAAGTATGAAGCCTATAGTAATAACTTTTGTGGCGAATGAGAACTCAAGAGTTAGTGATGTTAACCTGGACCTAAGAAAGGATCTAAGAGCTTGGGAATGATGGCGTTAAGCTAAGGGGGATATTCTAAGACTATGATATAAATCGAATCTTGAGTGCACTAGTACGGGAGTCCCTGCACCAGTAGCTATAGGATTTCAATCTCTCCAGGATCGGATGATTTCTTTTATGTTTCAGTTGAAGCTACTCTCTATCCATTCTAGATAACCGCTTCAGACAGTGTTCCCAGTCTTACTCTGTGAATCCTTAAGTCTCAACTCCATGTCATAAAATAGCTAGGTGCATTAACTCATGCCATTCTATATGACTGGCTCGAACTCAGTCTTTAGAAGTTGCCTTAATGGCTCACCAGACCAGGTTACCTCATGCATGTAGTCAGTTTTAGATATCATAAATATTTATGTTTACGAGTGCCTTACTTTCAGTCTGATCAGATATCATGATAGTTAGTCCAGTATCAAGAAGCAGTTTGAGAATGATAACTCAATCCATACCAGCTCAGTTTTGGTCCGGGAAAATAGTTCCTCCCTAATGCTCTATCTAATTTCATGTCTTTTAGTTCCTCTCATGTCTTAGTATGCATTTATGATTCGGAAATTTAGTTCAGATTTTTAGTTTAGCTCAGAGGTTGACACTCCATTAGCATTCAATCCTTAATATTCAGCTTTCGGAAAATTCAGCTCTTTCCCTAACCTGTCAGCTTAGTCACACAGTCAGTCTCAGCTTCGAATGTTTAGCAATTGAGATGGAAGATTCCTCATTAAGTCAAGGCAGGAGGAAGATCCCATACTTCCTAACCTAAAAGAAACAGTTCTCAGAGAAAAAGCGGAGGCTTTCTCCAAAAGGGGGAGATGGTGTGCTCCGTTACCATGACAAACTATATGTATCGAATGTAGGTGACTTGAGACAACAGATACTAGCAGAAGCACATAGTTCGAGATATTCTACCCATCCTGGTACCACTAAGATGTACCGTGATCTACGACATATTTACCGGTGGAATGACATAAAAAGAGACATTGCAGAATTTGTGGCAAAGTGCCTGAACTGCCATCAGATTAAGGTGGAACACCAACCTGCAGGTATGACTCAGGATATCATCATACCTATATGAAAGTGGGAAGAAGTGAACATAAATTTTATTACAGGTCTACCTCGACTCGCCGGCAGCATGACTCAATCTAGGTAATAGTAGACCGGATGACCAAGTCAGCACATTTTCTCCCAGTTAAAACTACAGACTAAGCTGAGAATTATGCTAGGCTATATATCCATAAGTTGATCAAATGACAATAGAGAGTCCTTGTCCATTATTTCAGATAGAGGTACTCAGCTCACCTCGTATTTCTAGAATTCATTTCAGAAAGGACTTGGTACCCAGATCAAGCTCAACACAGCTTTTCACCCGTAGATAGATAAAAAAGTTGAGCGGACTACTCAAACATTGGAACATATATTGAAAGCGTGTGTGATCGATTTCAAGGGCGATTGGGATAATCACCTACCTCTCATCGAGTTGAATTTGTGTACAACAACAACTACCACTCTAGTATCCAGATGGCTCGTTTGAGCATTGTATGGTAGAAGGAGTAGATCTCCTATAGGGTAGTTTGAGGTTGGTGAAGCTACCTTGATAGGGATAGACTCAGTTCATGAAGCTATGAAGAAAGTACAGCTCATCCGAGAAAGGTCGAAAATAGCGCAAAGCCGTCGGAAATCTTATGATGATGTGAGGAGAAGAGAATTAGAGTTTGCAGTGGATGACTGGGTTTATCTAAAAATTTTGCCCATGAAAGGGGTGATGAGATTTGGGAAGAAAGGAAAGCTCAGTCTGAGATATGTGGGACCCTACAGAATTTTGAAGCGAATTGGCAATGTAGCCTATGAGATGGAAGTACCTTCAGAGTTATCATCTGTGCACCCAGTGTTCCATGTGTCACTATTGAAGAAGTGCATCGGTGATCCAACTTTAGTGGTGCCACTAAACAGTGTGGGAGTGAAAGATAGTCTCTCTTACGAAGAGGTCCCAGTTCAAATCCTTGACCGTCAGGTTCGTAAGCTGAGAAACAAAGAAGTAGCTTCAGTCAAATTTTTGTGGAGGAATCAGCATGTTGAGGGAGCTATGTGGAAAGCCGAAGCAGATATGATGGCTAGATATCCACATTTGTTCCCTTCCGGCTCAGTTTTAGTTTAAGGTATCAATTTTCTCCCTAAAACTCTATTCAGTTCCATATTCAATACATGTGCCCCAGTTTCTTCCATATCAATGTATGTACGTATGAGTCATGAATTCAGTTCAGTCATGTAGTTTAGTTCGGAGGCAGTCATTCTGTTAATTTTTAGCTTATGTGTTTAGTATTTAAATACGGTGAATGCATTTCTTTGCTTTTCTGTGTGTTTTCCAATATTCAAGGATGAATGTTTCCAAGGGGAGATATTATAATGCCCCAAAAATCCTAAGATCAGACCCGGGAGTTGAAACGGAGAAAACAGGATTTTCTGCACCAGGTTACAGATCAAGTCGTCCTGTGACCCGTAGGGTAGGCAATGAGTCGTGGAGTGACTCATGGGGAAGGGTATGGACTTGGTAGAAAAATTGGTAAATAGGGTGACCACGGGCCTGACCACGAGTTATGATCAACACCACGAGTCGTGATGTGATCCATGGTCAAGAATTAATTTGAGACTAGGGAAATTTGGCAGTGTATTTAACGGGTCCTCACCATGACTCATTTGGGACACCACGAGTCATGGTGTCGCCCGTGGTGACCCCTAGGTGGTTTTCTACAATGAGGACGACGGGAGGTGACCACGAGTTGTGGTCATAGGTAACGGGTCGTTGAGTAGCTCTTGGTGACCCATCATAAGGAATTTTCAGTGTAGGCAATGGGGCAGTAACCACGAACCGTCTAGTCCTTCGTTGGGACTGGCAGGGTGATTTTTCTGTGAGATTTTTAAGGGCTTTTTCGTAATTTCCTAAACTCCTACACTTTGGGCACGTCCAGGAGAGAGTTAAAAGGGTGATTGACATATTCCTCTCACTCCTTCTCTCAACACTTACACTCAGTACGAAGAAACTCTCAAGGCTAGAACTAGGGCAATCAGCTTCTTCCCAGATTCTCAGGGGATCTTCTCAAAATTTCTTCACCGGGTATGTGAGAATTCAACAAGGGAATAGTTCTTCCCTTGTGTCCCCAAATTCTTCCTTGTTTTCTCTATCAGTTACAGCCTGTAGATTCGAAATGTAGAAAGTTTTCAGATAGATTTCTTTGAGAATTCAAGTGGAATATTTCTCATGATTTTAATTGTTTTATTATTTCCTATTTATAGAAATTTATGAGAATTGTATCTTGTGGAATAATTTAGCCCTAAGTCTTAGTTCAGTAGAATTTAGGATCTTGCGGGTTGGACTAGTTTCCCTGTAGCTTGATTCTAACAGATTGAAATCCCCATATTATTAGTGTATGTGGAAATTTTAGTCAGATATTTACATGTCCAGTCTCAGTCAGATTATTAGACTCAGTATTGCTCAGAAAATATCAGCTGATCAGTTTGACTACAGTTAATATTGAGGTGTCAGTGATGCCTCCCAATTATCAGTATTAGACTAAGTTATCAAATTTTAGTGGTTCTTTAGATAGTTACGACACTTACAGGTAAAAAGCTCTGACCATTCTTAGAACGACTTGCTTCAGCCTTAGTTTGTTCTTTAGACGGTTACGACGCTTCCAGATAAGCAGCTTTGACCAGTCTTAGAACACCAGTTTCTAGATCTTGTCCGATAAGACTCTCAGGGTACTTCCAGATAAGTATCCCTGACTTAGTCTTGAGCCCCAGCTTTGAGCTATCAGCTTGGAAGTGGTATTCATGTTAGGACTATCCGGTGGGAGTAGGACTTAGCACCGAGAGGGTCGGGGTTCCAGTGCACCCAAGTTCCTAGAACTACGTTGCCACTATAGATTATTTTTATTGGCCTTGTGGCCCCAGACAGGGATCTCACAGTCCATTCCTTTATACACTGGCAAGGTATATTGGGTCCTACCGATGGGGTGTGTACATCAAACCCCACATCTAGCTCACGTGGTTATATTTCGGTTATAGACTCTCCCACTAGTCAGTTCAATTCAGTATCAGATTATCTCAGTTAGAACAGTTTCATACTACTCGGTTTAGATCAGTTCAGTACAATATTTCATATTAGTATCTCATATTTAGGGCATGTCTTTGACCATCAGACAGGGTTATTTTGACTACCTCAGTATATCACATTTTATTCAGTTTTAGCATTTCAGTTGGTCATTGCATGTCTTTACAGTTTAGTTGTTTTATTATCCGTGTTATGGTTTCTTCTACTTACTCAGTACATTCAAAGTACTGACGCATACTTTTTATGATGTGTCGTTTTATGATACAATTTCAAGATCTAAGTCTCAGCACCGTTAGCAGATCTCACCCAGAAGTTTTCAGTTGCATCAGTGGTGAGTCCTCATCTTTCGAGAACGAGGATTATTTCTTTTCAATTATATTTCTTTCAGTTAGACTTAAAGTTAGCTGGGAGCTTGTCCCAGCAAGGTCATCAAATAGATGGCTTTCAAACACAGATAGAGATTCAGATTTCCAGTTATATTAAAACTTTATGATTTAGTTCTTCTTCACAAATGTTTTATTTTATTATTTAAATCTTCCTCTATGTTTTTACTCAAAATGCCAGTGGTTATGATAGACCATGGGTTAACTTGGGGTTACTTGTGACTCCAAGTACGGTGTCTCGTCCAGAGTATAGACTCGGGTCATGACACTCATGTTCATTTTATCCTTTACTCTCGATTTTGATTTACTGTTTTACGAGTATGTTTTACTTTCTCTACATACTCAGTACATTTAAAGTACGGACCGCATACTCTATGCTATATCTTCTCATGATGTAGGTTCGGGTGATCAGTCTCAGCCCCGACGTTAGCTCACTCCCGCAGTAGTCCAGCTCAGTTTTTGTTTGGGTGAGTCCTCAACTTCCAAGGACGTTTATATGTTATTGATGTTATGTTCTTATTTTTCAGTTTCAGAATTACTGAGTTAGTTAGGGGTATTGTCCCATCAGCTCATCTTATGATTAGAGGCTTTTCAGATAGTATATTAGATGACTCAACATTGTAGACTTGTTGTCTCCAGTTATGCTTTATGATATATTCTAAACTTCCGCTTATGTTATGTCTATGCCTTACTTTCCACTTTAGATATGTTCTCTTTCATGCTATGTATGTGATATGGGTTAGCTTGGAGTTATTCGTAGATCTAAATTTTAATGTCTCGATCCGAAACCCACACTCGGATTGTGATGCTATCGCTCTAGTATACCCTCTAGTTACACAATGATGTATGGCCTTTTTGATAGTCACTACCTCTGCTTCCATTTTGGTTGTTTCAGATATCTCCTCTGCTTGAGCAAATAACAGGTCCCCTTTCTTATCTCTTAACTAGTAGGTATAAGAACTTCACATGGATTATCCCTGCTAGCCCAATTTGTGTTACACTTGATCATGCCTATTTCTGATGGAATTCTTCTAATATTTTTGTAGAACTTTGTCTTGTGAGCATCTAAGGATTTCACCATGTTAGTCTAATTTGTAGGGACCTGTTTCTGACTTGAAAAGATGGTTCTTAGCTTGTTTCTGCATATATGTAGAGGATTTTTGTCTTGTTTATGTCTGATCTTTCTAAGAAAACTCACTGAAAAAACTCTGAAAACATTCTACCTAAATGAAATTTTTCAGAACCTGGATAGAAAGGGTTGGAATAGGCATGTGACTTGTGATTTGGAAAAAAATTCTAGAAAAAGTTGTCGAAAAGCTAGATGCCACGCTGGAGCTCTAATTTTAATGATAAAAGATTTTAAAATAAAATTAAAATTGGCAAGGATGTGCTCGAAACAAGCTTGCTATCTACGTGAGATATACAACAAAATTCTGCAAACAATTGCCAGAAAGTTCTAGATCTCATTCGAAAAGTAGCTGCCATACAGGAACCCTAATTTTGATAACCAAAATTAATTAAAAATAATAGTGATAGGCTTAGAATGTTCCAATGATCCTAACAGAGAGAAAAATACTTCAACAAAATCTGAGAGGAAGGAAATTGTGTTGTAGACAACCACGTAGAGAGAGAAAACTCGACCTCTTTAATGAAAATGAAATTTTAATGCTGTGAAGGAGATAATCCACCTAAAAAGAGATAGTAATGACTCCAATACCATGAATATTTCAAGAAGAAGAAAAAATTTCTTTGCATTTCTTAATGAATATAGAACCCATGAGAATGAGTACTTATACAATGAGTCCTAAGACTAAATAAGGAAAGATAATATCACATAATCGATTTCTAATCAATTAAATTTAATACAATATCATTTCTACTCTTATAATTAAGCTATTAGTATCAATCAACAAAAATATAAGATATTCATATTAATTTATTGGGTTGTTTTGCATGTAATTAATATTTATAGTATTAAGGGTCCTTTGATTAGTATTGAGTTTCAGTGCAGGGAGAAAAATTAATAGGATGACTCGTTATTGGCAAAAAATGTATTGCGCTCATTTGGTAAATGTAACATGTCAATACCACAACATATAATCAAAATAACATTTGTTTCAAACTCTTATGAAGATGAATATTATCTCTTATAAACGTGAACATAATCTCTTGCAATTATTCGTTAAACGATTTCTCGCATTATAAATAATTATCTCCTTTAACTATTTTAAATATATTCCTAACCAAAATATAATTTATTTTTTTAATACTTCACAATTTATTAAATGCAAGTTTAATCATATTTGTTACTTGTATAACTAGATATTTACAATAATAAATTACAAAAAAGAAAGAGAATATGCATTTTTAATCTCTTACGAGTATGAATATGATATTTTATGAACAATTACATAATCTCCTATAATCATGACTTAAGTTTCTCACTTACAAATAATTATCTGCCTAAATTATTTTTATTAAAGCATAATTTATTTTTTAATATTTCAAAATTTACTAATTGCAGTCAGGATCATTTTTTAGGATAAATATACATAAGAATAAATTAACAAGAAAGAAAGAAAATGTGTACATTATCTTTTATGACAATAAGACCTTATCTGTTTTTATTAAGATTAAGACGTGTAAATTAAATGCACATTTGAGTGATTAAGATATTGTATCTAAATTTGAATATTGAATGATTAGGATGTTGTCTCTAGATTTGAATATTGAATAATTAAGATGTTGTCTCTAGATCTGAATATTGAATGATTAAGACTGTTTTTTTTTTAATATCTGAATGTGCATAATTTATTTATTTGTATACATAATAATATTTATAATTCAAATAAAAAGTAATTAAATTTAATAAAATAAAAGTATTATTTAATAAAAAAGAAAAACATTTATGTTCGTTAGTGATGGTGGTGGTAATGGTTGTTATTAGTGGCCAGTAATGGTGGTGGTGATAGTTGTGGCGGTGGAGATAACTTGTGTTGTAGAAATTGACGTGATGGTGGCGGTTGGTAGTGGTGGCGGTGGTAGTGATGGTGATTTTAGTTGATATTAGTAATTAATGGTGGCTGAAGAATGTGTGGTGGTTGACGATATGTTGGTGGGTAGTTGATGGTGATGCTAGTTTTGATGGAGTAGGTGATTGGTTAGGAATTGGACATAACACTAGTAGTGGCTGATAGTGATGGTGGACGTAACGACAGTGGTGGTAGTAGCAAAGGATATAATTATAATGATAAAGGTGGTAGATGTGGTACGTAGCAACTGACAGTAGTGATTGACAGCAGTAATGGTTGTGATGACATAAGTGGTTAGTGATGGTGGCTGGTGGTTGACGGTTGACGACGATAATGGTAGTTGAAAATGGTGGTGATGGTGGTGGTTGTGATGACAAAGGTGGTGGCTGGTGATTGTGGATAGAGTGGTGGTGAAAATTATTCACATTAAAATACCTCTTAATTACATTAAGACTTGGTTCAAGTTCTTAATGATTATGACTCATTCAGACCAAATAAGTGCTTAATCTTAATGTAAACAAAAACAACATCATACCCAATGTAATTCCATAAGTGGAGCCTAGAGAGTGTAGTATGTACGCAGACCTTACCCTTCCCTTAGGAGTTGAAGAGGTTGTTTTCAATAGACCCCTAGCTCAAGTTAGAGCATTGCGGAGCAGTTCGAAAAACGAAAGCAATGACAATAAAGAAGTCAAGATAAAATGCTAAAGAACGCATGATAAAGCTTACTAAAAAAAGAAGGAACATTCACTTTAAAATAATATGATAATTGAAATGCAAGAAACAGTAAGAAGTAACATAAATGGAATAATAAGAAACTCCAGAGTAATACTATGTCTACTAGTATGGAAGAATAAGCGAGAAAACTCTCTACTAACTAACTAACCGTCTACCCTAATATGTGTCTTTCATAACCTCCTATCGAAGCTTATGTCCTCGATAAGATGAAGTTGTGTCATATTTTATCTAATCATCTCTCCTAAACACTTCTTGAGTCTACCTCTACTTCTTCTATAACATCCATTTCCATTATCTAACACCTGTGCACTGGGGCATCCGTGTATCTCATATCTACATGCCCGAATCATCTCAGCATCACAGCCCATGTCAGACCTTGTATGTCGACTGACACTTAGACCACTTTTGTGATCCAAGGCGAACCCTTGGACTAGCTTACTATCAGTTTAGATCTCAATAAAACATAGTGAAAGTAATAATTGTAATAGGATTAAATAAATAACTAAGATTTATTAACTGAAACCAAAATCAATGTTAGAAAGTAACATTATTGGCTCAACTCTAATTCTATTTGTGAAGCCTCTATAACTGAAGATAGGTGCCGGGACATAGCTCTCATGGCTATCTCAAGCTCTATAAAATAAAATACTCAAAATACTGGGACTCTCCAAAAGTAAGAGGCTTCACCAACAGCTGAATGATAATGAAATCCTAGTGCTGCTTCCACTGCTGATTTTGTCTACCTGAATCTGCATCATAATATGATGCAGCACTAAATGATGTTTGTACATGAGATGTATGGTATGTAATAAAGCTTAATGAAACATGGTTAGCAAGAATATCTCAAGTGAAATGAATAACTGAAACTGATCTTTGAACAATGCATAGGACACAAAAAAGAAAATATGATCAATGTATAAAACAGTTTATACAATAAGACTTATGCATCAAAAGTATCTCAGTATTTACATATACAATAATGTATATCAATAGTAGGTTAGTTGGGGAGTTTCTCATAACCAACACCAACATGAATGAGCACATGATGCCCAACTATCTCGCTCAAATTGACAGAGCCATTCAAAGCCTTACCAGGGCAGAGAACGATCACAATCTTGGATCTATAACATCGAGTCCTCACCAGGGACAAACTTTGAGGAATCATCCAAATCAATAACATGATCCTATCCTACGTTGGGTACGTAGTTATGGGGCTTATGGATTGTCTGAACCCTTTCACTCAATTCGATGCTAAATAATCTTCCCAAAAATATTATTCTTATGTCCTTATGCCTTCGTTGAGGCAACTCAAAACATCATTATAAAGCACTTTAGTTATAAATATAATGAATGTTAAAAAATCTCTTTGGAGCCTGTTGCTCAAAACATCATTTAAAACTTGAGAGACCTTACGCTCCAAACATCTCTTTAAAAATTGTAAGCTTTATGCTCAAAATCATCTCATGAGCTTCAAAACAAGACTTCATTTTAGCTTTGAAAATCATGCTCAAAAAATCATACTTTCTTTCTCAAAATCTTTTTGTGCATATTCTTTTTTAAAATAAGCTCAATAATGCATTCACTTCAAAACACAATGCTTTCAAAACAATGCTTTTCAAAATCATGACTTTATGCAATTGGGTTAATGAGATAAGAGACATGAACTAATGATCAACAATCAATAATCACCAGGAGATATCAACAATATTATCAAAAGAATGGGGATCAACAACAAGAGATACAATTCAATAGTAATACCTCATTAATGAACAATTCAATAGACAGAGAAGATGACAATTCAAGAATCTAATAGAAAATCCTAACTTTAATCTCAATGAACTCTTGCATAAATTTAGGGAATAAGGATGATTAGAAATCCTCACTTTAATTAGCCTTGCATACCTGTAAAGTCAAGCTTTGGCTCAAGCTTGAAGAAACCCTAGGTTGGAGGAGAAGACTTCCTAGCTTGCTTGATGAAGAGAGCTAATGATCTTGAATTCACATTGTAATGAAAGGAATAGGAGTTTAGACTAATTATACCCTTAAATATACTCTTTAGGAATCCTTAAATATTCTGGTTTAGGAGATAAAATCTTAACTAAAGTACCCGTAGGATAATGTTTGAAAACTTTTACCCGTCTGTGACAATGAGTCGTCAGTCCACTCGTGGTGAGTAACCACAACTCATGGGGACACTCATGGTCACTAGGCACTTCCTGAAGGTTTTCTGGTTCTCCTCAGGACGACCCTTCACATGACATAACGAGTCATCATATGACTCGTGGGATCATTATCCTACAATTCTTGCCTCTCACCACGAGTCATGTAACGACCGTTAATTCTCACAACGAGCTGTTATGTGACCCATTCTGTGAATTTTGGATAGTTTTCTATTGTCTTTTGTTTTAAGTCTGGGACCAAATCTTAGGGACTTTTGAGGATTGACACTCAGCCTCATTTCTCGCATCTTTTCCTTCATCGAGGTCACTCCTATATTGACCTGAATATCTTCATTTCTAATTTTATCTCTCCTAGTATGTTCACACATTCATCTCAATATCCCCATTTTTGCAACTTTCATCTTCTAGAATTATAATCAATATAAAAAAATATACTTAATGACCTAAGGTGTAAGCCATTCAAATTCAAACCTTCATTAAGTGCAAGCAAATGGGGCCTAAATATGATCTCTTATGAACATGAACATGATATCTTACTACCATGGATAAAATCTCTCTCAATAGATGATTATCTCCCTTTATTATTTTCATTATTTCTTAAATTAAAGTGAAACTTATTTTTTAACACTTCTTTAATCAAATATGAGCTCATGGGTCTTTTTGGATGAAAAGAGGAGCACTACATAAGGTCCAAAAAGACAAAAATATCATATCACTTTAATATTTATTAGATAAATATTATATTTATTAGAAAAAATATTCACAACAATAAATTACAAGAAAAAAATAATTTTCTGTTGATTGTATTTCCTTTATATGAAGCTTTCTCCTCCTGCCTTTAACATAACAATGGAAGAAGTTGGTATTCCTGTCTCCATTCTGAAACCACTTCATTCTAGCCTTTTGTCTCCAATAGTTCTCCTCCATATAGAGGTATCTTTTTGGATCTTCTTCTTCTTTGCTCAATTCCAACCTATTCTCATTTGAGGGCTAAATCTCTAACTATGTTTCTTTGACTTTAATCACATCTTCTAAAGTAGCCACTTTCTAAAAAATATTCCTAAAAGTATTTTTACTCCACACTGATAGTGCTCTTTTGACTTCCTTCGTCTTGGTCTGAAACTCCATAAAAGGATTCCCACAAAGTTAGTTTTCCAATTTTTCTTAACAAGTCCTTAAATTGCTGGTGTTTTGTCCAAAAGTTAAAGAATGTAAAGGATTTAATAATTGGAGCCTATTGTGTGCTACAACTAACATGTAACGGCGCATGGTTTCACCCCTGCCTCACAAAATGGTGTACTTCAATTGAAGGCAGTAGGTCTAGAAACTCCTGATTCTCCATCACTCTATCTAGTCTTTTGAAATATACCCCTCTTCAATTCTTTTTTTCCACTAAGTGTATTTGCCTCCATTTGTTCTCATCTCTATTAAGGCACAGTTACTGATGCATTGTGAGAAACATTGACTTCTC
>JACEIK010002431.1:121326-143435 GCA_018107945.1 Datura stramonium
GTATGAATTTCTACACAACTTACACGTGCATTATTTATAAGTAAGAGAAAAATAACAACCAAACATTATTTCAATAATATTGAACTTTTATCTCCTTACTAAACCTACAAAATGACCCCTTAGAGTTCAGCCTGGTGGTAGAGATGATTACTAATATACAAGGGACAATTGAACTCCCGGTTTAACCTTGATCAAGCGTAGTTTAGGGTTTTAATTTAGTGTTTGCATCATTAGCTTGTATAGCTAAGCTTTTAGTATTGTAATTTTTCTTTGATAGCCACAAAAATGAAAATTTTATGACAATTACCACCCTTGTTCTTGAGGTTAACCAACTACTATAAGAATATTTCTGATATCTAACTTTTTTAAGTGATACAATTTCTTGTACATAATAAATAAAAGATGGAATAACTTGATTTAGTTGCTTAAATAGATCCAGTTTTTTAAAACTATTTTCTTTAGTCTTTGGGTGGTGAAATTAGGGACCATTTGGTATGATGCATTAAAAAAAATAATGCATGTATTAACTTTGTATATTATTAATTTTTTTATTTGGTACATTTTTCCAATCTGTGTATACTCTATTTAATATTATACTATGTATAACTGAGACATGAAAAATTATGATATTAGTAATACAATAATTTTTAATGCACGATTAGCATGGTTAAAGATACAATGACCCCTTAAAAAAAATTTCACACCCTTTCTATCTTATTTATGGAGGATATTTTTTTTAAAAAATTATGCAATGAATGTTATTTTTAACACACCAAACCAAACAATGCATAATGAATAATCTCAGTATAACTAACGTCAGCATTACTAATACACTCTATCCACCATTATTCTTATACTCTATACCGAATGACTCTGTAGGCCCAAAACTCTTAATCAACGGTAATTCTCAAGGATCACTTGTACAAATGTCCCTATTTTGAGGTGGTGTTTAATTTTTGCCTTTATTTATGGTTTTCAACATTTTAAGTAACAAAAGAAAAATATTCATGACATTGAAATAACAAATAATTTTTTGTGAAACATAAATTTATATTTTCACAGCATAATATTCCACAAGTTATGTCATAAAATGATAACAAGTTATATAGTACTAACTTCATTCCTAAAGAACTTATATCGAGTAAGTTAAAAAGTTCTCTAAATTTAAACCAAGAAAATTAAGTAATAGATAAGAATACTTTGATTCACAGATTTTCATTAAATGGGTAGAGATAAAAATTTAAAACTATCATATTTTGTGAGCAAAATTAAAGAATATCATATTTGAGAAAAAATTTAAAAGGTAAAATAATTTGAAAGACACTTAAATTTATGTTGAATTGAAAATTAAACCTCTATACTTCACGAAGTTTCGTCTAAATCTCTAAATATGTTCAAAATAAATATTTTAAACCATTTCAAATTTATATGATGCTCACAGTCACTTAACATGGATAACAAATTTTCGGCCAAACTATTAATTTAATTTTCATATATTTCGTAAAATTTTAATCTCATAAACAAAAGATAAAAGAAGAAAGAAAAAAGTTAGAAATTAAAGAAACCCCCCACCCCCGCGTTCTTCAACCATCACACCACCACCACTAATATCAAATCTTTTTTTTTAAGAAAAAAAAATGTCTATTCATCTGAAATTCAACAATAAATAATTAGAAATCTAAGAAAGACGCATTCTAGATACTCGAAAATTTATAAAAAGAGTATGAAAAATTACTGAAAGATTGTGCAGAACAAAAAAGAGAGAGGGGAAGAGAATCTTGGATTGTGGAGGGTGAGCGGCTGAAGAAAAAGAAGAGAGTCGGGGTTGAAAAGGTGGTGCACAACGAAGAAGAAGAAGAAAATGGAGGCCCGGAAACATGAAGTACAAAAGCTATGAGAAAAAAAAAAGTTGGTCGTTGGTCAAGGCCAAGAAGTATAGGAAAGTTTTATTTTAAGGTTCAAATTGTGCAGAAAGGATGTGAAGTTCTTAAGGTTTTAGAGGTTAAATTTTATTGAAAGCAGGTGCCAGTATATTTTAACCAGTCATGGTACCATGTTTTCCCAGTCTCTATACTTCAGGCAAACGGTATTTCATTGATTGTGGTGTCAAATCAGTAATTTAATGGCCCACATGTATGTGAAAAAATCAATATACTAAAAGGATAAATTCGCATCATGTTTGGCGAATCATGTACTTTTTCTTTATTCTCCGTCCATCTCTTCATGTCAGTCTGTTATTAATTTTTAAAAGACAAAAAATATTTTACTACAAAAATAAGATAGATTTTATAATTGAGTTCAGTGATATTTATAAGCGAAAAACATAAAATTATTTATAAAAAAAAAAAATAACACATAATTTGGGCAAACTAAGAAATATTCTCCTTTTCTTTTTACGCCTTGTGATCCTTAATTTTTCTTTTTTTTAAAAAAAAATTTAGCACCATAGAAACATAGAACTCTTTAAAATAAAAAAAAAATAAACACATAATAAGCCCAAATTTAAGCAAACTAACTATTATTCTCCATCTTTTTTTTATGCCTGATTTTTTTTTTATGTATCATAATTTTTTATTTTAAAATTTATCAACACAGAAACCATTAACTATTAAAACAAAAAAAAAAAAAAAAAAAAAGGAGGATCACCCAGAAATTGGGCGAATTGCCGAATTCAATTTGTGCAGTTGGCCCAATTTCTGGCGAATTTTAACCTTTTTTTTCTTAAAATTAGTAATGAACTGATGTGAAGAGATGGACGGAAAATAAAGAAAAAGTACACAGTTCGCCAAAAATAAGACGAATTTACCCTTTTAATATATTGATCTTTTCACATACCGTTTTGATATATTTGAGCCATTACGTTATTGATTTGGTGCCGCACTCTGATTTCATTTGCCTTTCGTTAAGGATTTTGGCTCGGTTACTTTGTTAGTTCACCCCCTAGAAAGGTCAAAGGAAACCTCTTCAGAAAAAATGTACTCCTTGTTTTAGGGTCGTTTGGTCATGCGAGATGAAATCATGATATGAAATCATATGAAATGAAGTTTGAAGTTTTATTTGGACGTGCAATTTGAAATTTTTAAGTTGTATTTTTTCCTCATGAACATAAAAACCCCATAAGTTGTAAAAACTATTCAAATTGCCCAAATTCTTATACAATCTTATCAAACAAATAAAATTTTATAATAGAATATAATATATATCACAAAGTCATTCTAAAAAAAATACAACTTAAGAATCAAACTTAGTTCAGTCGAGCTTAACGTGATTTTATTTTATGATGATGATGATGAACAAAAGCACTTCTTCTGAAAATATCTTCTTTATGTAATATCTCAATTTGTTTGAAATTTAAAGAACGAAAAAAATTCAGTGAGAAAACAATTGAAACATTTAGTAGAAGAGAAATGAGGATATATACATATAATTTTATTGTGAACCTATTTATTATTATAGTTTTAACTTAGGATCAACGTTGGGCCCGCGCACAACATAGTATTTTCATAAATAATACTCCACTCGCCCTATTTTTCCTGTATGCGCGTATTTGCATCTCAAAGTCATGCTCTAACAAGTCTAGGTGGAGCTGCTCTAACAAATAATTGATCCTCCTACAACTATTTTTTAGACTTGCACAAAAAATTGGAGTTTGACAACTCAGAAGGTTCTAGCAAAGGGGATGGAGGAGATGAAGCTATTGGGGTCGGAAAAAATTAAATGACTATAAAAGTTATAAGTAATGGTTCACAACTGAAATAGATTTTTTTTAAAAAAAATCACTAGTTAGAATCTAATTAAATGCTTTCCCTCAAAAAGATACTTGACGAAAAAGCTCGTACAGGCAGCATCATCCAAAACCCACCTCATTCTCTTTTTCACCAATTTCGGTGCAAAGGGTATGATAAATGAAGTAATGAACCCTTATACCATCAAATACAGCAACTCTATTGTCATAATTGATCCAAACTTAACAGGGCACATATCTTAGACCATTTCAAACTAATTTATCAGCCCCTTTGGAATAGTAAAGGCACGAGACCCCAATTATTAACAAAGGACATATATAATCGCATAATATTCAAACACAAAATTGACCCTTTCCCCTTAAAGTTGAGAAGATTTAGATACTTCACAAGAAAAAGCAACCATCCCAGAAACTGGGAATAGAGGGGAAACTTACGTGGTTTTTGGTTCAAAAGTATTTGACAGTGTCTCTGCAAAAAATGGAATCAGAAACCGTAAATCTTTTCTTTCTTAGCGTTTGGTTGAAAAAAAAGTGCCTTAAAAGAAAGACCGCCACGACATCTTGGGAGAAATCATACTGCTTTTCTATACAAAGAAAATCAAGATACTGAAATCTTGGTTCCAGCTCCTCTATAAAAATTAACGAATCATACAAATAACAGTTTGAGAAAAGACTTATCTGTAAGAAAATCAGACAGAAAGCCAAAAATAAGAATAAAGAGAACTAAAAGCGAGCAGAAAATACAGAAGAGAGGATAGACCCTTTGCTAGAAGGCCCGAACATGAATCTCCTTCAGCTCATTTTCCTTTTGATAAGCCCTTTGAAGAAGTCAAAACTGCATCCATGGAATAAAACTATGTTAATTACTAATGATCCAAGCAAACATGCTAAGTTTATCAGAAAGCTAACAGCTCGTGACTGCCAAAAATAACCTAAGACAATTAGATAGAACCAAAACAGCAACCAATGATTATTGTTATCCTTATCAGAAACAAATGAACCCCCAGTCAAACCATTTGCTTCAGAAATGAAAGTAATGGAAGAACAGCTCATCTTCTTTTTTTTTCCATTTGAGTCACCTGCAAACTTAAATTTCCTAATAAAGCACACAAAAAAGTAGCACCTTGTTGAAATGAAGGAGCATTCATCTTTAGCATTAAGTAGCAAAATATTTGATTAGATAGTTCATGGGTCATTTTTTTGTTCCTTCTATACTTTTTCTTCACGTCAAGTGGGCTAGATATGGAGAGGTACTTTTTCACCAAAACTGCTTCAGGAAATCCTTTTGCAACTCCACATTTTTACCCTTTTCAACAAAGACAAGGAGGAGGACCGGATTCTCAACCTAATATATCAGCAACTATTACAGTTCTTCTTTGACCAGCGGGTGCGAATCAATAGCTGTGGAACTAGCTCCTCCACGATGACTTCTTTACTTTTAGCTTTTCTCTGGGGCATAAAGGCGTTGATCCTGGTGAGGTAAATGGATTTAGGAATTCATACCCGACTCCAAGGAAAAGGCAAGGAACTTTCAACAGGCATGGTATGAGAGGAAATAGACCAGCTTTAGGCCTCTTCAGCGACTGTATGACTGACCACGGCATATGAAACACTAGGACATGACATGTAGATTATATGAATAGGTAAATAAGGTATTCACTGCATGTATTTATAAGTAAAAAAGCACTTGTGTTAAGGCAGTACTTCAAGGCAAATGTCTGAACTGTATCATTGTAAAGATTGTGCCACATCCAATCAAATTATAGTTAACTCAGTGGAGAAAAATGAAAAAAGAAAATAAGTAATTTTCATTGATTATGCCTACTGTAAACTCTAATATCTAAGACTCCATTGATTTTGTTTTCAATAAGAGTCCACTTCTCGTCATCAGTACGTTGTAATACTCTCTCTCCATCTCAACTTAAAGATCCTATCTTGATTTTGGCATGGATTATAAGGTGAGAGCTGAAATTATAGTATCTAGATAGAAATGAGCCCAAAAGTAGAGAATTAACTTTTTGTTTTGAAAATTTGAACTTTTTAAAACTGAAGTGGATCCGATGACATTAGAAAATAAATAACAGATTTATATCTGCTGATTGTTGATAAAGTACTCAGGCAGATATTTTCAGTGAAGAGGCTACAGAGCTGAAATGAATGCCTGCGGCCTTCAGTAAAGAGCTACAGAGCAATGTTATCTTCCTACAGAACTTTTTGTGTGCTTTATAGGATATTTTCAGGCTGTGTAGTAGATGTTCTGTGAAGAGGCTACAGAGCCTGAAAGTCATATTCTTTTGCATCCCACTCTTCCCACCCACCTGACCTCTACATCTCTGTCCAGCCTTTGTTTCTTGCTATCTTCTATTGGTGATAATTATTGTTATTAGTGTTAAGAAGTAAAAAAGAAGACAAGACAGTAGTTTCTAAAAAATAAACAAGATTATAGAGAACATTAATTGTTTGGTTCTCAAGATTCACGAATACAAGTATATTTAATAGGATCACTAGCAAATCAGATCGGTATCCATTAATTATGTATTGGTCAAAGGAGCACTAAAAATGGTCCAAATCAACATACTTCTTTTAACCAAGAGATATTTTTGGCAAAAGAATTGAAAAAAATATGATGGGCTACGTTAAAGATATTTAGCCTTGAGACAAACCTGTTGCCATCTGGGTGTAGCTCACACATCTGACCATCATCTGTGATCCCTAATAAGTACCCGGAGGATGCCAAACCCTGAACGTAGAATCATTTATTTATGTAGCTAATTACATGGAAAAGGCAGTTTACTAGAGCAAGGACAGCTAAGACAGTATGAAAATTATATGGTCCTAATCAAAACAACAATTAAGATATTATATCGTCCTAACCAAAACAACAATTAAAATAAACTTCAGAGCTTGTTCACTTCATTGGATTGATAAGGATGCCAGCTTCAGCTGAGTGATTATACAAAGAACAAGAATCAACAAATATCACAAGCATAAAGTAAAGAGTGGTGCACGTCACATCATGGAAAGGAAAAATCAACAATCAAGGATTCAACAGTAGCATAGAACATCTACAGTTTCCCCGACCCTCTTCACAAGAATAAGAAGTGGTAGCTATTCATGACCTCTCTTATGAAATACTTTTGTATCTGTTCAGAGATCCTCCATTAAACTCTTCTTGGATAACAGTACAGTTTCATATACTTCCCTCTTAACTCAAGATGTTGAACCCAGCTAAACTCACGGATAACAAATTAACAAAATCAAATTGAGAACTTAAAAGGAAAAAAGACATTTGGTAATTAGTACACTGCAGTATAACTCCTTATTTTCCTAAGAGCACACTCTTCCTTAATGTGTCTTAGGGAAAAAGTCACCCCATACAACAACTAGGCCTCTATAATAAGCAAGTTGAGATCGACTATGAATCCTTACTAACCATGTTGTTACATTTAAACTCATCTCAGAAAAACATTATACAACATAAACAATTAAATAGAAATAAAAAAATAGTAGAAATTCTCTATATTTTCTATTGGGAGAAAAATCTATGACAAGACTAAAAAGCTCATAGAAGACACAACCTAAAGTAAACGTACTAATATGACAAACATATTTTCAACTAATTGGTAACACCTATACCCAATCTTTTTCTTCCATCATACCCTTTGTTTGTGCCAAATTTGCATGGATTCTAATGAAAGATAATTGATGGGATTGTTCATTTATTCAAGTTTTTGAACAATTTTAGGTAACTCATTGTGTGAACGGTTGTTAGAAATCTTTTAACAGTTTCAAGTGCTTAAGTGAACACTACGGCTTTTAGTCTCCCATTCAGATAATCCCAAGAGAGAGATTGAATGGAACCCATTGACCTAAGCCCTAAGCTCAAAAACACTCAAAAGCACCGCCAAAACCACCAGAACTTATCTTTCTGCAATGCTCTTCCAACTTGATGACTTCACAGTACTAATCTGGTGCACTCTTCTTTCTGTGCATCTTAATATGGTATCCTGCAATATATGCTAGAAGATACACCTGTTGGAGTTCAAATAACATATCGCTGTGAAGAAGCAGGCTTACTAGAAACTGAACTCAAAAGTTCAAAAAGATACCACACAACAACATACCCAGTGTAATCCCACAGGTGGGTCTAGGGAGGACATAGGTGGGATATGGGGAAGGTAGAGTATATGTAAATCTTACCCTATCTCGTGGAGGTAGAGAAGTTTGTTCCGAAAGACTCACTTAGTAACGCATATCAACTCAGTTTGAAAACAAAAATACAAAAGTAAAGAAGACATATCAACAGGTAGTAACAGAAATCGAAGGACAAGAAACTATGGGAATACTACTAATACTACTGGTATGAAATGAGAAATAGATACAGTGCACCAAACTACTAGCAAGCCTATGCTGCAGGAAAACGAGACAATGCTCAACTACCTACTATTAAGGATATTCGTGGTTTGGTTAAAAAGCGATTCATATTGAAAACTGAACCAAAGCGATTAAATAAACCGATACTTTTTTGGGTTTGGTTTGGTTTGGTTTTAAATTTTTAAAACATGACAATATTTAGTTTGGTTTAATTTTAAAAAAAAACAAACTGAACTGAACCGACAAATTATATATATAATTTTGTATATATACACACATAGTATATTATAAATATATAAACAATTTTAAATATGTTATATTTTTTCATCACATATTTTTATTTTGGCTTGTAATTGTGCTATCAATTTTGGAGCGAAGCATGTCTAATTTGTGTTTGAGTAGATTTGACTTATTTGTACCGGTGGTTATTCTGATTTTCTTGAACCTGCACGAGTATCATTTGCAGGATTATTCTGGACTCTAACTTATTTTAATATTTTCAAGTAGACCGAAATTACCATGAAATTCACAAAGTTTTATTATATTTTTTACTTTCATAAGGATTAACCAATCTTTCTTGTGCCATAGAAAAGATAAAGTTTTAAAAATCTCTACTTTTGCAGTATTTTAGCTTACACAAAATTATCATATACTCAGTTCATTCACATTATAAGCCTCCAATTCTAATTAAACATTGCATAGTTAAATATAATTGACTTGTTATGAGTATAATTTTAAGGAAATGATGTCACATTTACCTAATAAAAATTTGAAACTTTATTTGTTTGTTTAATGTCAAGAAATAATAGTAGAAAAAGAAAGGAAAGAGTTTAGATTTATGTATGGTTAAAAGTCAAACCAAACCGAACTAAAAATGATAACAACCAAACTGATATATTTCTATTATATATTTGGTTGGTTTGGTTTTAATAATTTAAAAACCGACTAAATTAATTTGATTTTGGTTTTAACTAAAAACCAACCCAAACTGAACCATGAATACCCCTACCTACTATCCTTCTACCCTAATCCGCAATCTCCACATCCTCCTATCTAAGGTCATATCCTTGATAAGCTAAAGTTCATTTCCTCATAGTTTAAAAAGATACCATGTTGAAAAAAAAGTGACAAGGCATAAAACTGAAAATTCAATGATAATCCGACTTTAGGACAAGAGACCAAGAGAGTCCACTCAAACCAACCTGAATGGTGATGACACTTTCAACAACTTGGTCCTGATCGTCGCTTCTCTCCTGCACAATAACCCTCTGTCCACTACATTACATGGGAGGGAAGAAGAACGCCAGTTAATTACTGATGCTATAATATCTTGTAACCCTTGTGTTCAGAACTAAATAAGAAATGAAGTGGACATCACACTGACTAAACCAGTATAAGGGTTGACCAAACTTTACATAAGAAAGCAGTCTAAAGGAAGAACAAAAAGGTAAATAAGCAAAACGAACCATGTGGCGTCCAAAAGTCGTTACAATGTTCCATCCACCAATAGTTGGTTTCATGATAACACATGTAAAATATTTCTACATCTGAATACGGAATTAATGCTATGGAGAAACCATGAGATTTCAGATTCAAACTCCAGCTAAGACAAAAAGAGTAGGTGATGTTTTTTCATCTATCCAAGTCTTGGTAGACAAACACAGAGTCACCTAGTACCTGTACTGGTGAGATGTAGTTGGTAGCAGGCACCCATGGAATTAGTCGAGGTGCAAGCAAGTTTGCCTGGACACCACAGTTATCAAAATTTAAATAAAGAAAAAGGGTAAACGACATGGACAATACATTGATGATGTGATATCAAGTGTAGCAGGTAATCAAATCCCTCCAATTACATTTGGGCTTTCTCAGAGGTTAACTTCATAGCTTCTTAATTTCTGTGTATGTTAGTATACAGTAAAGGATTTGAGCTCCATTCAACTTCCTCTTTACCTTTTATTTTGGATATGTGAACTTTGTTTTAATTATAAAAAGAAGGATAACTCTTTCACCAGAAGAACAAAATGAAAGGAAAAAGAAAGAGACAAAGGCCAGTCAAGGGGGCAGAAAATAACATATGACCATTTCTGGGAATTTGTAAATAAAACAAAAATATCTGGAGGGTCGTCCAAGTATCTTCCTCCGTCCTTCTGCTTAATTTCATGTTAATTCACTCTTACAGAAATATCTGGAGGGTCGTCCAAGTATCTTCCTCCGTCCTTCTACTTCCCCCTTTTGCTCTTGACCAATTCATAGAGGATCTTTGATCAGTTTGATTGCTGAGGCTACAACTTTAGCTGCGCTGAAGTACAGAATAATCTTTACCCTTAATGTCACAGTTTTTGGGAGGGAGTTTGGACTAACATTCACTCACAGGCCCACAAGCATTTGTCCATTTTAAGCTGGATGAAGCTTGCTAATTTTCTGTCATCTGATGGACAAGGAAGGTGGCCTTTCTTGAACCTAGTAGTCCCACGCATCTCCAGCTTTTTCATGGCTATCCATCAGATGTAAATCTACCATACAACCTCCACCACCAGCAAAGAACCCTGTTACCTAGGCTCGGGCATCAGTCCAGTACAAGCACATTGAAATTTTTGTGCATCATTACTGTGTCTTGAATGATAAAAGTGAACTACAAAGGCCTAGGTCCATTTAATTTTGTTTAAGGGTCCCTTTTGTAGTCAGGAGAATGACAATCCAGTGATACACAAAAGCTTTTCTCTGCTCAACTAGGAGCAGTCTTTGTAACCTATCATATGACATGGTAAAAGAATTTAACTTTTCCCTATTTTCTCCCATCAAAAGCACATTCAAGCACAAGAAGAGGCACATGTGTGATTAGAAGTGAACAAAGCATCAACTTTACACGATTTCCATAGCATAAAGTTCTCTGCTTGGTAAAGAGCTTCAGAGTGGAAGAATAGCAGCATAACAGATGTTGGTATCTACAGTAACATATAACAGTTTTACCTGTGTAACCAAGTCCGACAGTACAACTCTTCAAGAGCTTGAAATCCTGCACGCACACAGCAAAATGTATCACTCTTTTCATTACCATACCACGATATGCAGAAGCTCCTTCACCAAGAAATCACTCCATGATTTCCAGGTACTTAACGGTTCTAATGCAATCACAAACAGCAAAAAATGATGCTGATGCTTGATAAGAAACCATAAAACTGAACTTTATGAATTTCAACTTGCACGAGAATTTACAATCCAAAACGTCCAGGAATACCAACAACACTACAAAATTCCTGTGGATCTCAAAGCTGCATAAGCACCTAATACCCTTGACGGCAAGCGCAACATTAACCTACCCAATACAAAAAATAATAGGACTATTCTCATTACTGAACCTCCAATTCATCTGCTGACACTAAATATCATCTCAATGGAAAACAAAGGACAACAAAACAGGCGAGCTTAGAAAAAGACACAGGCAATTGGAAAGAAAGTCCAACATATGATACATTCTAATATCTTTTTCTTTTCGAGGAAGGTAAAAATAATGATAAATTTTCATATTAGCACTGAACTAGCAATGGGAAGAAAGGCTGGTATTGTTTGGTATACTAATTTTTTGACACATTTTTAAATATAAAGGGAAGCCTGATGCACTAAAGCTCCCGCTATGCGCGGGGTCCGAGAAAGGGTCAAACCACAAAAGTTTATTGTACGCAGTTTTACCCTGCATTTTTTCAAGAGACTGTTCCCACAGCTTGAACTCGTGGCCTCCTGATCACATGGCAGCAACTTTACCGGTTACATCAAGGCTCCCCTTCATAAATTATAATCTCACCACCATCAGCAAAAACTCTGTTTAAAATTACTGAAATCTTCCTCGAAGAACAAGCTTAGTTTATCCACTAAAAATATATAAAAAGCTCATAGAGACAAGGACACCTCACATTCATATTGAAAGTTCGTGAATTTCATTTCATTTTTTTAACATCGCCCACCAAGAAGAAAAAGCAAGGGAAGGGGGAGGAGAAAGTGTTCTCTCCCTAGAAACAATTACTGGATACTACTCAAATTACATGGTCTGCAAACAGCAACGTGATATTTGTTTTATTTTTATTTATTTTATAACTAAATAATTCCCTATGAGTTAGCAAGCTAACACCAGTTGGCCCCTAGGTTTGATACTCAGAGTATGAACCCGCCCCTCTACCTTGCTCCCAGTCAAATACCAAGTTTCACGTCAGTAGTAGGGCAGACAACGATATTTGTTGCAAAATGACATCAAGGAACTATTGAAAAACTTAAAAGCAAAAAAACATGATTAGCATCTATGATATTTTAACCCTGCTCATATGTTTTGAGGGGAGAAATTAAAGTAAAGAACACGTCTTACAACACACTTAGCTACAGTATCAATAAGCTCTGTCACCTTGACCCTGCTTATATGTTTTTAAGATTAATCAATTCCATTTCAAAATATATGATTAGAATCTCTAAATGAATTGATAAAAAGAGTTGGTGGACTAGTTAAAAACCTAGTTGGAGTTTTTTAACATTGGGTTTCTTTTAGGATTTCACGGATATTGAAGACTTTCAATTTTAACATGGCTCTCTTTTTGAGTTTAAGAAGTTGAGAGCTAGGCGTGTTGCTATTTAGCAGCATTGAAAGTTCTCTTTATTTTTATCTTACCCCTAGACTTTAGCTGGGAAATCTAACCCTCTATTTCTTCTTTCTCTTATCCTTCGTTTCTGTTTACCATTGGCGGTCATTACTTGCTGTACTGATTTCTCCAGGAGATACAAGTATCTTGATACTATCTTCATTTCTGAAAAGCTTACCACATGCAACATAATATTTAGGCATCGACATGTAGAAACTCAGAACCACCTAGAAAAACGTCGCTTAGGCTCAACAAAGAGAGAAATAAAGTTTGGTAAGATCTATAACCCAAACCAAAGAGGAGTAACACAAAAAGATGAAGCTAAATCAGAAGTACTTTGAACTTATACACAAGGTTTCAATATTTTACGTTTCTCCCATGTTGATGAGTTAAAAACTTGATTAAAGGCTATTAGTAAACTACAAAACCAGGAAGCAGACAGAAAATGAATAGTTGTTCTTTTGATCATGAGTAACCATATTGATCAACTTGAACTAGCGTGCTGCGCATTCCAGAATATCCATATGCTTGACTAGTCCCTGAAGTTTGTATTTCAACAATTGAAAGTCGGACTGTAATCCTTTGATGGTTGTTCAAATGAGTAGTTAAAGGCAACTTACCTTGTTCTAAGAAAACATCATAAAGGTTCTCAAATTTATTGAAGAAAGCTGCAATGATATCCTCTCTTTTCAATTCACGTGAGAGAGGATTCACTCTCTTCAAAGCAGCATTCAAGCATGTAGTAGGCTTCTCATTCCCCACATTCAATCCAACTCCTGCAAAGTAATTTTTCAACATCAAAGAAATCCAATGTAATTTCTCCAAATCGATAGACTGAGAGGAGATAGAAGCAAATACAGATGATCATCATTTGATTTAGAATGATCTGAAGAGGGAGTAAGAAAGTTAGCTATGTAAAATCAAGACTGCAAAAGTAAGAAAATTAGCTAACTAAATTCATTAAGTTTGCAAGAAACCCCGTTAAGTTTGTAGTAGCATGAAAAGTTCTACAAATTGAAGGGAAATGTCTATTCTTTATTTCGAGCATGAAGAGAAAATATAATGAACATCAGTAAGACAGTGTTTTCTTTTTTTCCTTTCGGTAAGTTCATGAGTGAGACAGTTTACCAGCACTAACATAGAACTTCTTTGACCTATATACCGACGTGCTTAGAATGCCTCCCACTTTAAGGCCACCTAAATATAGATCATTTGGCCACTTTATTCGAACATCAAGATGTGGCGTGCCCTGTAACACATTACGCAGCCAAGAACAAGAAGGAAAAAAGTTTAACATATCAACAGTTATTCCAAATAAAGTATACTATCTGCATGTTACACAAAGCTTCTATGCAGCAGACATCTAGTTTCAACAAATCCTGTCCTACCATTCCTCTTTTTTTCCATATATATCCAGATAGTATTTGAAATTGTTCAAATACATGCAACCTACAGTAATTATGGGATAAGTCCAGCATTTAGGAGTATTATTTTGCCAAATACTGATGAGATTTAGGAAATACTCTTCTGTTTATCAATACAGCACGAATATATGCAGATATAAATCATTAATTATTTAGGCAAATCTAGACAAAAACAATATAATTAATAGAAAAACTGACAGAGAATCTTGTAACTCAAGAAGAACCAAAAAACTATGCCAGTGCTCCATATCATAGGCAGTTGTATCAGCTGAATCTACCTGAAATTTGATATAAGTGCATCCCACAGTTCACTGCCTAATTCAAGGGCCCTGATAACTATCCAAATTTTCCCTTCCACAATCATCTCTTTCATGAATACCTCCTAACTCAAGTAACATTCTTTAGGAAACAGGACACTCTCTAACAATAAGCACCTAGCAATATTTGTCCACAAGTACTGTATACAATTCTTCACGGGCCATCCATCAGATAACTGCTTCAGTTTCAAAGTTCACGAACTAAATGGCAAAACCATATAAAGTACATGTGTGAAAACTAAAGTTTCAACTGGCACAATCAAACAAAGCATATACAACTTATGAAGATAAATAAGAAAGCTTTAGTTCATTATGTGGACATACAGTCACACTTATCTCCTTCTTACCTTTCCCATACATTGATTTACCAATCCAATTTGGCCAAACACATATACAACCCCTTAAACTTGCCCTCATTTTTCATTTGACACTCCATCTAAGCCTTGTACCATTTTGACCCTTCAACTCTATTTTTTATGTTCCATTTAAACACAAAAAATATTATTCGGTGTAAACTATTCAATGCATGTTGATAAATATTTTTAATAAGATACGAAAAATTCAATTAAATAATGCCACGTATTTGTTTAATTTTCATATCATCCAGGTCATCTGGGTTAACTCAAATACCCCACTGTCTAATTTTTAACTCGCTCTAATACGGAAACTCATCTTCAATACGAGTGGAGAAAAAGACTCCAATTCATTCCTAATAATACTACTAAAAACACTAAGATTTAACGAACTCCGTCGGATTGTCAATGACTTTAAAAAAAAATTGATGGACTTTAAGAAAATCGGCATACTCTCATCGGTTATATTTTTTGCAAAAATGCTTAGAAACTATAAAAATATAAAATTATTTTTTTTTAAAAAGATCAACGGACGTTTGTCAAATTATTTTACGAAAATTAATGGTTGTTGATTTTTAATTGCAGTTGAGAAATATAAATAAAAATAATGAAAATATGAAAATTAATATTTTGTGATTAATAGAACATAAAAAATAGAGTTGGAGGGTCAAAATGGAACAAGACTTAGATGAAGTGTCAAAATGAAAAATAAGGACAAGTTTAAGGGGTTGTATATGTGTTTGGCCATCCAATTTCAATTTTAGGATGTTAGTACACATATTTGTAATATAAGTACTTACCTTTTCCAAACATATAGCCTTAATGGCCTCTGTCATGGCTAGACATACCACATACTGCAAATGTGGCACCACTCTGCCGTCCTCGATTTGTATTGAAAATGAAAATAGAAGGCAACCCTTTGGTGATTGCCACACATTACTCGAACGGCCTTCCGAGTTAAATAAACATACAAGTAAATCAAAGAAGAATGTTAATAAATTTGGCAAACATGATAAGAGCAAAAAATCTTCAATACACAAAATAGAGCAACTGCGATGTTTTATACCTAGTCTATAAGTCATGCATTTTTTTTTTAATTTTTGATAAGGTAAAGGTCTACTGACTAAGTACCAAGAAGGTACCAAGAGTTACAAAAGACTACTGGGAATATTCATAGTCAATTACAATATCTCCCTAGCAACTCCAGAAAGTCCATATACTGATCTATATTACCAATGAAACTTCTATACACACCAACAAAACAAATTATGTAAAAACTTATTTTTAAGTCTAGAAATATGGTCTTTTTGCCCATCAAAACAAGCATAATTTTTTTCTAGCCAGATAGCCCAAAATATGCACAAAGGTATATTTCTCCAGATTTGCTTCAAAGCTTTATGGGCTCTATGAAGCTGCCAATTCTCCAATAATTCCTTCACACTCTGAGTCACGACCCAAGAGATCCCAGAAATACTTAAAACAATTCCCAACATTGTCTAGCTATTCTGCAACGCATAAGAAGGTGATTCACATAAGTAAATCTATTACTTAATGCAAAACCCTTCTTCTGAAGATTATCCCGAGTAAGGCAAGCTCCCCATGCTGTAATCCAACTAAAACAAGCTACCACAATAGGAGATTTAGTTCTCCAGATCCCTTTCTATGGCCAACTAGTATCCCAATATCCTGCTTGCTTCATTAGAAGGCTATAACACTTATTTACTGAAAATATTCTATCTTTACTAGCTATCCATACTAGTGAATCCCCCTTACTTTGATCAATGTAGGTATAATCTAGTTGAAGGAGTAATTGACAAAAATCCTCAATTTCCGAATCATTCAGAGACCTTCTAAAATTCATCTGCCACCCAGTATTGGAAAAAAATCAGCCACAACTCCATCTTTGTTATTGCAACAACTGAACAAAAAGAGGAAATCTTGGTTTCAAGCACTCATCACCAGTCCACAAGTCAGTCCAAAATCTAAGTTTAACTCCATTCCCCACCTCCATAAGACGTGCATCTTTTTCTATTATTTTTGTATTGAACAGATAATATCCTAACGTTAAAGCAACGATGGAGAATAGGACCTTCTCTAATTTCCATTCATTGTTAATGGAACAGGTCATGCGCAAGGCAAATAACACATATCTATGCTTTTCTAAAGGTCCGAAAGCCGTTCCTCCTATTTCAGAGTTTGTGGAGGGCACAAACCTCTTATTTGGTGCCGAAATCCACCTCTAACCTCTTCATACAATATTCAGTCTTCTTAACATAGCTACAGAAGTTGATTTTCATATATTTCTAAGACATCAGTCCAGTTCTATAATATGTTTTATACAAAGTGAAATACTGTAAGGAACAGACAGAGAGAGCATAAATGGTTGCACAAAATGGAATAGACCAAATAAGCACTTAATTGTGTTGTGCTTGTAATTTACTAGAATACAAAACTAATAGTTTTTGCGCCCTCCATTTGAAAGTCATGATCATTATGTGTACAACTTAAAAAAGAGTTGGACTTTTAAAAAGTTACAAATGTACGGATGCAATTATTTCCGGAGAAAACATAAATCCACATACCTCTCCCTTTCAATTGCAAATCAGCAACACACACTGTCCCAACTGGTAAGTCAGAGTTATTTCTGCCATATACAAGTAACTAAATGAATTTTTAAAAAAAAATTACAGTGTCAATAAGCAATAAGCAAGCGGGCTTAACTTGTAAGTAAGGATTTTTCACAATATCACAAAAGTAATTGTATATACTTAAGCATGCTAATCTAATATAAGGTAAATAACTTGTTACAAGCAAAACAATCAACTGTCAGTGCGTACAAATTAAATCTTCAAGCAACAATTGAACACAAGGATTGAGCAATTACTGTGAAATAACATCATGAGTTGACGACAATTTCGGAGAGTAAATGAGGAGTCTCCCAAAACGCGTAGTCGAAAGGGAGTTGAAGTATTCTTCAATTCGAAACGCGTCATCTTCAAACGGAGTTGCGACCTCGGAATGCAGAACAACCTCAACTTCTTCACCATTTTTATGCAGTTGAAGGGTATTGTTATTCTTTAGTACCTTTGCTACATCATTCTCCGCATTGGATTTCCCAGAGAGTAGAAGAAGCGGGCGCGCAGGTGCTTCCGACTCCATTTTTCTTCCGAGAACGTGTGATGCTGAGAAAGCTCTGAGGTACGGAAGAGGCAGAATTGATGGAAAACTGGGAAATTTTCGAAGAGAGGCGGGGAGAAAGATACCTTTGAATTGAGAAATCATCAGTTGCTCAAAGACGGAGATATTAATGCTGAAAATATTTGTACGCAGGACCCGTGTTTGCTAGTGAATTAGTGCCAGAGCAAATTTTATGTTGTCAACATGTAGTACAAACACTACTGCGGAAAGGTACAAGATTAATTGCACATATATAAGATGACAGCATCAAAACTTGAATTTTTACCAAAAGTAAGCCATTATTTAAATCAATTTACAAGAATAATACTTTTTTTTAAAAAATTAAACTAAAATGAATGTATTTCACAATAACGTATTAGGTTGTTACACCTCGTAAGTTTCTATTGTTCAATCGACGCATGCGTACGTATGTTGAGAGTTTTGGAGCACGACGCATGTGAGGGAGGGCTTGCAGAATGAGCATACGAGCACAGTATCCATCTAGCGGGTGGAAGAAAGTCGGGGGCAGGCCGCATGGGGTGCCGCACCACGGACCTCCCTCCGACGCACGGAGCGGCACGCCGCGCTCGTACCCCGTCGCGTTGGGAGGTGCGCCACGGACCTCCCCCACCGCCTCCCATATAGACCCACGACCCCTTCGAATTTTCTCTCAACTTTCTATCGATTTTTGACAAAATTACGTCGTTAAACTCCGTTCACACGCAAATTAGTCTTGGATAACGAGTTCCAGGCCTACGAGGAACGCCCCTGCAAAGTTATTTCTTGAAAATTCGCTCGAAGTACCGGAATCTCACCGAGTAAAGGTTGTAGAAATCACTCTAATTGAGTCCTAAGCAGCTACAAGTGATAGGTTGCATTTCTACCTTCTAAATTCTTGGGAATTAGTGAGTTTTCGACTGAATTGAATGAAGTTAGAGTTATAGTTAATCCTATTGAAAGATATCGTTATTAGTCGTTCCTATTATTGAAAATAGCCTTATTCTCGCAGTGTAAGGACTATAATTTGCTGGAATCACCGACTTCAGTTTGGAACTGGTTGGGGGAACGAAAATTGGCATTTGAGGTATGTTAAGGCTTATCTCTTCGGCAAGTTATTCTCTTCGTATAGTGATACGACCTATGCCCTTGAAAGTAGATAATAATCTGGTATGTTGTGATTACCTGCTGCTAGTAGATAATGATCTTATATGTTGTAATTAACTACTGCTAGTAGATAAGGATTATGTATGTTGTGGTTAGCTGCTATAAGATCTATTGAGATTATACCATAATATCCCTCGTCGAGAAAGGATATGTTAAGTATGACAAACGCTGGGTGCGCCATAGAGAGTTCCCCGTTCACCTATTTACCATTTAGAGGTATTTTGATGTCTTGTTGTCATGCCAAAGGCGGTTAGCTGTTGGGCCTGACTTGGTAAGTTGGATAGCATAGGGCGTAGCCGGGTAATATAACTTTCAGTTTGACGCTTATATTGTCAGTAAAGATCGCCCAGAGGCCGTTGGCGTACCTTTATGCCTCCAGGGTCTGAATTGGGATAGGGTGGTCTTACCTTCGAGTCAGTGCCGCTAGGTTGCCTAGTGAATTGAGCGACAACTTGCCATATGATTGGCTACTGTCAGTGACCGTTAGTTTCAGCCAATTCAATGCTTTTCCTACAAGTAGCTCAAGAAACCACTCCAGTTGTTGCAAGTTTGATGGACTAGTCGATGCCCTACAAAGGGAACCTTATTAGTAGTGAGATGTGAGGCCAACGTCCCAGGATACTCTTATAGATGCCCAGATACATGTTATCGTGAAGGGCTAGATACAGATATACCTGCCTACGTGGCTATGAATCGTCCAGAGAAGCCATATGAAATCTGGACAGACTAAGTTAAGGTCCAAAGGGACTAGAACCAAAGCATCACAATGTTACTTCCAGGCTAAGAGTTATAGCAAACTGCCTGTGGAGAGTTAGGGCTGACCGCTTAGGAACGTATCCGGTTGATAGTAGCCCTGTAGTCGTCCCAAGCAAAGGAATCATGTAGACAGTCGCCTATGAACTTGTTATTCACTTATGAACTATCGTTGTCCTAGCATGACCTTCAAAGTATCGCTTAGGCCACTCTGAACCTCGCCCTATTCCATTTAGACTATTAGAGATTATAATCACTGCCAGGACCTGCTGGTCAGGTGTTGGCACACGGGGTGTGCCTGTTGGCAGCTATATAGACAGTTTCAAGGGAGAGTAGTGGTTGCGTGAGGCCTAAGGGCCAGATACGCCTTTGAGTGGTTAGATTGAGGCTAAAATGTAGTACTTCAGTCGGGAGTGACCCCACCTAGGATAGCCTTCCATTGACCAACTTCGGGGTTGTTAATTGTGTCGTCGCCTACAGGGCTATGAATCACTCAGAGGAGCTATGTGATATCGCTCAGAGGAGCCATGTGATATCGTTCAGAGGAGCTATGTGATGTCCGAAGGGACTATATTCAGGCCTACAAGGCCATATTTAAGTCCATCCACGTATGGACCTTTATTGGCATTACTGACCCTCCGTCGAGCCTTGTGTGCCTAGGGTGCAGTTACAGGAGTCCAACGGGCTCAGACACAGTTACAGGAGTCCAACGAGCTCAGTTTCAGACCCAAAAGCCAGGTAGGTTGGCTATAGTTACCAGTAGAATCATAAGGACCTGGTTAGGGGTATATAGATTGAATTGTACTTGTCAGGGCTTATGGAGGCCCCAGTAGGTTATTTCTGTGTTGCTTGCACCTTCCAGACTTATGGGGGCCAGGTTAGGTTCTTGTTTGTATACTTGCTTGTTGAATATAGTTTATGGATGTATAGTCGTGCAGCTTCAGTCCTTATTTGTGTAGTGGCTTACTAGATGCAGCTTATGGATAAGAAAGCTTACAAGTTAACTTCTGCCCTCGTTGTTGATTACTTTCAGTTATTTATCAACTTTTATTCAGCTTTATTACTTCCTTACATATTCGGTACATATTGTACTGAATCCCACACGTGGGGCACTGCATACTTTCTTGCAGGTTTAGACAGAAAGATTTCGGGACCTCCTAGCAGCTATTCAGAGTCAGCAGATTGGCCAGCTCCTTTCATTTGGAGCTGCCAAGTTGTATAGGTTTACCTTTCTTTTATTTGTATAGTACTTGGGTAGGCTGGGGCCCTGTCCCGAGCAATATTTTCACTCTTAGATGCTTGCAGACTACAATTTTCAGTTAGTTGGCTGTTGTTGGCCGCGTGGGGCCTATGTATATATATTTTGCGTGTTGGTCATGTGGGGCCTAATGTAGCTTTTAGTTAGCAGCCTTGTCGGCTATAGTATAGTATGACTGCCGGTTTTTCTTCTGTTATAACTAGATAACATGGTGGTCTTGTCGGCCCACATAATATCCCTTATTGTATGTTGGCTAAGTTAGTTGTTTTTTTTACAGGTGCTACGTGGCCTTGTCGGCCCGAGGCTGTGTTTACAGCCGAAATATAGCAGTTTGTTATCTTGGTTTTAAGTTGCTGGTGGGCACCAGTGGTGCATATGCCCAGCCAGGTCAACTCAGGTCCTAGGTGTCAATCATGCCTCCCAAGGTGGGGCGTGACATAGGTGTTATTTTATTAAAAATAATTAATCGAAAAGAAAGTTAATTATTGATGGCGTTAAAGATACTATGGGTAACGTGTTATGCATAATATGTAACTCCTAGTAATGATTTTCTGTCAAATTCTGCCTATGTACTGAATCTGACTGAGGGTATTATAAAGTAGTAATCTTGAATTACAACTTAAGACTAAAGTTTCAAGTTTAAACCATGAAAGCCAATCTTATCAAGTTCTTTATAAATCTATGCTTGAAAAGTCATTTTAACAACTGGAAAGCATCGCAAAATAATTTGTATAATTTACTTATATAAATAATTAGATTATTTGTACTTTATTTAATTTTAATTTTTTTTATTAAAATTCATTATCTTTGAGGACTTGAAAAATAAATAAATCAGTAGTGATTCTTTATGTGTTCAGTCAGGGGCAGATTTACTAAGGGTCCGGAGGGTGCCACCCCACCGGCAAGCTTTGGTCAAAAC
>JACEIK010002431.1:143640-212505 GCA_018107945.1 Datura stramonium
CATCTCCATCTAATTTTTTTAAATTTTATTTATTTCTCTTTCTTTAGTTTTAATTATAATAATTATAATTAACTAATCTAATTTATCAGTCTTTGACTTTTCTTATTTCTTATTAGTTATTAGTTTAAAATAAAATTTTTCTTTTCATCTTTCAGATAAAAAAACCTCGCCTTTTTCGCTTCCTCTGAAAACTTCTCCAGTTCTCCTCTGTCCGCTCAGACACAGTAGCTTAATATTATTTCCAGTTATGTTTAAACATTCAACAGTATTGATTACATTATTAGTTTATATAAAGCTTCCGCTTATGATTTCTCAGTTTACCAATGTAAAGATAGACCATGGGTTAGCTTGGGGTCACTTATGGCACCAAGTACGTGTCTCGGCTAGGGTGTAGACTCGGGTCATGACAGGGAACTATATGGGAATCTGTTTGTAGGGGGAACTTGGTTCATGAGTTTATCATCATCAAAGAGGGGGAAATAATTGATGAAGCACTACACATTTATTTTGATTATTTTACAAACCTGTTGAGGAACCAGATACGCTTGTTTTGTAGGGGGAACTTGATTCATGAGATAGCCATATAGATGAAAATCTGGTTCGTGAGTTTATCATCATTAAAAAGGGGAAAATTCATGAAGCATAGACAGTGAGGTACTGTGACTTATTTTGATGACTTGACAAACCTATTGACGAACTTGATACACTACATTTCAGGGGGAACAAGGATGAACAGTTTAGGTGTCTAGGTGTAAAGGGGGACGTTGGACTTTTGTGGGATGTGTGTTACAAGGAAATGGAAAGCGGGAACTTGTCTTTAGAAGGAACTAGATTGGGTCTAGTTTGCAGGGGGAATGTGGTCATGTGTTTGTGATCATCAAAAAGGGAAAATTTGATGGAGCATAAACCTTGAAGTACTGTGCATTTATTTTGATGATTTGACAAACTTACTGAGGAACCATATACGCTCAAGGGACTGAGTCCCTTGGTCATGAAGTCAACCTTCACTGTTGCTGTCCCAGTTCTCTATGTAATGTTCAATGGAGTTTATCTCTCTCAAGTCCTCTCACGTATATTGAACATCACAAGATGCAAAACTAATGGAACCGGATACGAGGAACTTGGTAAGTGACGAGGTATGTTGTTGTTCCATATTCTCGGAGTCAACCTTTACATCTATAAAAGCTATTTTACAGCTTCCACTACCACAGCATAGTAGCAGAGCCACAGCATAGTAGCAGACTACTGCTGTCCTAGCTCTTGTCCAGTGGTCAAAGACTTCATCTCTCTCTCTCTATCTCTCTCTATGTCTCTCTCTCTCTCTCTCTATCTCTCATCCTCTCATATACATTGAACAAGACAAGATGAAAAAGTTGATTTAAAATCAAACTACCATTCATCTTCTACATTTGGAAAGCCTTCACACCTCTCCAAAGATAAAGTTGCAACATTTTGAAGAAACCAGTTTCTTATCAATGAATTATTTATTAATGTTCTAGGTTGTTGAGTCCTTGTATTTTATTTTTAACATTGTAAACCTACTCCTCTTTTGAGAAGAATTTTTAGGTCATTTCTATTTTGTAACTGAACCTTGGTGTTAGGCTAGAGTTAGCCTAGGCTTTCTTTGTAATAGAGTTATTACAAAGAACTTACAATAGAGTTATTGTAAGGGAAAAAGGATTAAGAGTTTAATTCCTAGGTTTCAAGAGGTTGTAATCTAAAACATTGCTCAGTTGTTAGTGGAGTTTGAAGAATCCTACTAGGGAGGTCATGGTTTTACTCTCTTGGGTAAGGAGATTTCCATGTAAATATCTTGTGATATTTACCTTTTGTTCTTAACTATGAAACCAGGTGAGGAACCTAGTTCTTTATACTGTTTGGTTGATTCACACAAACTATCAATTACACACACCAATTAACTCAATATATATCAATAATCTAGGATGTAAAGTTTCACCAAAGTGTAGCTACTTAATCGCAAAACTTATTTAGTGAGTGAGTTATGATCTATTCTTTAATTTATTTCTTGATTCAAGCAATCTTTAGATAAAATTAATATAATAATTTACTTATTAAATGATTTCATTTTAATTACTCATCAAAACTTGTATATATCCCTTTATTTGACACTCTAAATGTGTCATCGTTTTACCCTTAAACTGTATGTTGTCTAACCTAACCTATCAATAAAACATGCCAAGTAGATTTTTCTATGAGACAATATTTGACCAAATAAATTTCAATACAATAAACTTTGAACTAGTTAAATCATGAAACATGTATTTCTTCGATTCATTTTAACTTATCTAAACTTATCCTACACATTTATCATCCTTAAATTTAACTCTTGAATGGTGATTCATTTGTTTATAATTTACAAAATTCTTGTTTCTTGTGTTCAAACAAATTTTAGATTTTTATTAAAGATATAAATAAGTTTCATTATCTTAATCACATTTTTTCTTATCCTGATATCGATATCATATATCCATCCATATTTTTATGGTTAAAAAAGAAATTTTTTATTAAATAATAACATAGTTCTCAATACATGTTCCCAAATATACAAGAAGATGTGTGGATTGCTCTCTCTCTATATATATCTCAAGAATCTATCACCCAATAATTATGCATCATTTGATATCTATGCCATTTAATTTAGTTAATAAATATTTTGCTATTTTTAAGATTTGATTGAACAATAAGAACATCATAGGCATACTGCAAATAATTATCTACAATTATAAATAACTAAAATCCTAAAATAAAGAGATATAGATGAACTCACACACACCACATATAGAAAAAAGAGAAAGGAGATCTTTTTGAACAAATCTCCAAATGGTTCATGAGTGGCGATAACATGACAAAAGGAAGTAGGAGTATATATATAATGGAAGGGAGGGACAACACAATAGAGCAGTCCAAAAAACCCTAATTAATCTTTGCTATTAAATTAAGAAGGTATTTTCTACTCTAATACTCCCGTTTTAGAGATACAACACAAAATAGTCCCTTAAATTTAGGTTTATACTCAAAGTTGCCCCTAAAGTATATAATAAAGCACTAATACTCTTTGTAATTTTTAAAGTGGTGCACTTTTGATCTTGATGGAAGAAGTTTGTTAACAACTAACTTGATCCTTTTTATGAACCACCCAATACAATATAGTCATGTCTATATTGTTAGATATTCTGAATTGTATTTCAATTATCTCTTATGATATGAGTACGGCTTCTATCATGCTTTGAGAATCTTATGTGATATTTGAATTAATTTAACGAGTTACTCAGATCGCTTGGTAAGATTAGGTGTTCTTTAGATGTCAGCCATAATTTTTTAAGTTTTGGATTGTGACAAAAGATCCACCAAGTAATAAGAGTTATTGATGATTTTATAGTGACACTAGCAGTCTATGAACTACAAGATTTATCCTATTCTTAATTGATATGCTTAGATCGAAGAGCCTTGTAGACACTTTTCCTAGAAATTCATGGAGATATTTCAGCAAACTAGGTTGCGCGAGTCCTACCATCAAAGTTTTAGAAATAAAATCAGGTTGATATGAGTTTTCTTGGGTTTTGCATACAGTATATACTCACCCAACTCACTATGTACCACATTTAATTCTAGATAAAGTGATTATCAATTAGTGATTTACTTGTTCAGGATTGATAAATCAATTGCCTATAGATATCCAGAAGAATGAGAGGCTCGACCTTTAAATTTATAGTTGACATTGTTTGAGAGTTTTAGGAGATGTATGGCAACATAACTTTTAGAGATCAAAGCAAGAAGGTTCACACCTTTAATATTCTTAATGGTGATCTTAGTGGGGGCAAGGGCCACCAAGGCAAGTTCCAATTGAGATTTATTCATTATTTAGTATTCTCGTTGGTCAAACTCAATTAAGTTAGTAGGGGGAGGGTCACCAAGTCTAAAAAATGCAGGCCAACTATGACTCACAACAGATAAATTTCAATGTCCTTTCATAAATACGTTGTAACCTAAACCCAGAAATCTAACAAATCATAATGAAAATATCTCCAGAACTAGAAAAAATAACTTTCATATCTCCTCAATAGACACTAACCTTTGGTATGGTTCATGAATACCAAAGAAAATTTAAAACAAAAAATTGTGTAAATATTCACATGACATAGAAAAGCTTTTTGCACAAAATAAATTAGTGATCAAACTCTGTATACATTATATAACCATATCACGGTTATCTAATGTATAACTAATGTATTTATAGTGTATAATATTTTTGGTGGAATAACAATCATTATACACTGTATACATCTATTATACAATGGATACTGTAATACCCCAAAAGTTCCTAAGGCGAAACCCTAGTCTAAGCATGAAAATCAAAAATACTTTGCCTTAGAACAACTCAACCAATGAGTCGTTGTCAATACCAATGACACGTTGGAAGAGTCATTGTTAGCTTCTGCAAATTCTTCCTCAAGTACCAACGAGACATAGAACGACTTATTGTATGAGGTAACGAGTCATCATGTCTCCTGTTGTGGCAAAGTCCAGAATCTTGTCAATATCTTCCCCTGAAACAACAAGCCTTGTGACGAGTTATTGGAAGAAGTAACAACTCGTCATATCAAGCCGTTGGATGAAATCTAGAAAGTGTTAAGATCCCTCCAGTGACAAAGGTGGAAATAATGACCCATTGTTTTAGCTAACGGGCCGTTCTGTCTATCTGTAGGGAGAGATCCAGAAATTTTTCAAACTTTCTCCAGTGACAACGACTAGATTCGATGACCCATCAGATCCTCTAATGAGTCATCCTTTCCAGCCGTTGGTTGAAGTCCAGTGGGTGAAATTCAAGACCCAGGACCAATGATTGGTCCCAACAATTCATGGTCACAACCAATGACTCATTGTGTGACCCATTGGATCCAGAAGGGCAGTTTTTCAGACCTTTCTCAAGGGATATTTTTGTAACTTTCTGCGTTTTAGTTCCTAAACTACGTCATTTTGGGGTAAATATTCAGGGGTTAAAGGGAGTTAGTCGACATTTCCCCTCATTCTTCCCTCACACTCAAAATTTCCTCTGTAAAGACTCAAACAGGTAGTTCAAGGCAAGAGTAAGGGTTTCAATCTTCTCCTCAGGTTTTTAAGTGTTTTCTCTGGGAATTCTCCTACAAGTATGTAGGACTTCAACAAGGGTTTCCTTTCACTCTTGTGTCCCAATTTATTTTCAGAAAAACTTAATAATTTCCAGTTCTGTAGGAGATTAGAAGCTAGGATTTTTCAGTCAGCTTATGAATTCCTTAATATTAATAATTCTTCAAGTTTTCCATGACTATTACTAGTTGAAATTTATTTCTTGGTTTTATTTATACAGTATGGTTTCCTAGTCCTAATCTTTAGCAAGATTTTGAGTAAAACTTGCATAATTTAGGTTCTAGTTAGAAATATTGTATTATCATTTATATTTTCACTTGAGTATCAATTTTAGCAAAAATGCTTTGATTGAAAGTCAATGTTTTTAGTATGTTCAATGTTCCTTAGACTGTCATGACACTTCTAGATAAGCAACTCTAACAAGTTTTAGAATACTAGTTTCCTACATTGTTCTTTAGACTGTCATGACACTTTTAGATAAAGAAGCTCTGGCAAGTCGTAGAACACCAGTTTCTCTCAGGTCCTTTAGACTCTCAAGACACTTTCAGATAAGTAGTTCTTGCTTTGTCTTAGGAAATCAGTTATGAGCTATCAACACAGTTAGATATAATTAGGTTTTTAGTTGGGAGTAGTACGTAGCACCGAGTAGGCCGGGGTTCCAGCGTACCCAGGTTCCCAAGACTACATGCCACCATAGGTTATTAGCCCGAAGGGAACCCAAATAATGATCATACAACTCAGCCAGTATACCCTGGCAAGATACAGCGGTCTCACTTTGATGGGTGTATATATTGAACTCCACGTCTAGCTCATCTAGTTATATGTCGATTATAGGCTCTCCTACAGTACATTCAGTGAGAGTCCCCAGTCCAGCCCAGTCTATCAGATTTTAGGATATGCTTATGACCCTAACTCAATTTATCAGTTCTTACAGTATTCTCATATATGTTAGACTATTTGCTGTATTTTTTATTTCAGATAGGTCTTTGCATGTCATTTTAGTTCAGTTTATGAGTTACTAGTATACATATGTCTTATTTACATCTCACATACTCAGTACACTCCAAGTATTGATTGCATACTCTCTATGTGCTATATCATTTTATGATATAGGCTCAACTACCTAGCCTCAGCATCGCAGGTAGCTTCACCGGTGCTACCCGGCAGTGATAGTGTTGAGTTCTCATATTTCAGTTATTGTCATTTCCAGTTTTCAGATGTCACGACCTGAACATAGGCCTAGATCGAGACATGGGACAAAGAACCCTGAGAGGCTCCAAGTCGACGTATAGCATGAACATAACATCTAACTCATTCAAATACTATGGGAGATCATCATGAATAATACTGCGGAAGTTTAAACAAAACATAACATATGAACACATACATAAGTCTGAAGTTGAATATAAACTATGTCTAAAAAGTCTTTAATACTGACAAGTTGATGGGACAAGACCCCAACTAACTCACTATAGTCTGAAAACTAAAAAGACAAAATACAACTGATAAGAAGGGCCCTCGCAAGATGAGGACTCACCAACTGAGACTGAGAAGTGCTAACTCCGGAAGTCTGACTAGCGGCGGGACTGAGTCTAGATATCGGAGCCTGTACCATGAAATGATACAGCATGGAGTATATGGTCAGTACGTGAAATGTATCAAGTATGCAAGGTAAGTAAAATCGCTAAGTAAGTAAAAATCATAAATCATGCATATCATAAAACATAATCAAGATAAGATTTTGAGAGTAGGGCTTGCATGCTATTTTCTGAAATCATGATCAGAACATAACTCAAAATCATAACTGAATCGAATGATTCAAAGCTGAAAACTAATAATCATAAGTAAAAACTATACATCGGGTCAAACCTGCTGAAAACATAATATCATGACTAATGAACATGAATAACTGAAATCATGAGGAATAATGGGAGACTCGTCATATAACCGACATTACCACGATAGAGCTTACGTGGTCCCGACCATCACACTCAAGTGGACAGAGCCGTCCAAAGGTTTTCCAGGGCTAAGGACGCTACCATGATATAGATATCAAGTTGAAGGCTCCTTGGGGCAAGGGAAACTCACGTGGGAGGTCCCAAATAATCTGAACATACCTATGTTGGCGGGTAGTTCTAAGGCATAGGGTTGACTGACCCTTATCCTACTCGGTGCTAGACACTACTCCCAAAAACATCCATATGCTCTTCATCATTTTTCCATGAAGCTGACTCATAATATACATACATAAATCTGAAATCATAACATGAGGATCCTTGGCTCAAATTATACCACAAGCTGAACATAATTGGGAGTCTAGACTCCAAAACCATGTGGTAAGATAATTAACATGGAATCGTAAAACATACTTGATCATATGGGTTTGCCCAATACTTAACATTCTTGAAATCAACTTAATTCTCTTGAAATATGAACATAGACATGGGTAATTTGAAAATATGTTTTTCTCATATACATCTCATCATATTTTAACATGCATATCATAATCTCAACTTGCCATGAACTTCCATGAATGGGAAATATAATTTGTAAAACTTGAAAATATAAATTTGTGATTGAAAACCTTTTAAAACTTGTCCATGAATCATAATTCAACATTTGGAACATGCTTAGATCATACCTATGATAGAACTCAGAGAATTCACATATTTGGGTTAAAACCCCATAGATTCATCATTAAGGATTTCATGAAATAGAGAGGGATTGGGCATGGGTGTGGACATTACACCCATTCATAACCCTGCAAACTAGAAGAGATTTAATTTCACAACTTCATTGATTGCTCAAAGAGAATTGAGGAAGAACTTTGAAGAACTAAACTTGATCACCTATCAACCCTGTAAGCTTGCATGCATGTATTAGGATAGGCTTAGAATGACTTAACCCTTCTTAAAACACCCTATTTTGAGCTTAAAACGACGTAGTTTAGGCCTTAGGAACTTGGAAATTACGGAAAAGCCCTTAATAAATTCGCAGGGAAAGACATATTGTTAGTCTCAATGAGGGACTGGACAAATCGTTGTCAGTGACCATGAATCATGGTCACCTCCCGTCACCTTCACTACCAAAACCCTTTTGAGTGTCACCACGGGGGACACCACAACTCGTGGTGTACCTGATGAATCGTGGTGATGATCCGGTAGGTGCACTGCCTGCTCTTCCTTCATCCTTCAACCACCTTTGAACACGGGTGACCTAACGGATCATGGGGTTGACCACGACTTATGGTCATCCCAAACCTGAATTTTACAAACATAGTCAAACCCCTCCCCATGAGTCACTTAACGACTCATGGTATTCCTGACGTGTCACTGGACAAATCATCCTGTGACTTGGTGTAGAAATTTCTATTTTCTCCGTTTTAACTTCGAATCTGATCTTAGGGTTTTGGGAGTATTACAATATCTCCCCTCTTGAAAACATTCATCCTCATTGAAAATCATACTGAAAAGTAGAGAAATGCAATCATCATACTCAAATACCGAACATACATGCTGAAAACTGATGGAGCGACTGACTCCGATTTGAACTACATGACTGGACTGAATTCTTGAATCACACATACATCCAATTACATGAAAGAAACTGGGGTACATAAGCTGAACATGAAACTGAATAGAGTACTAAGGAGGAAAGAGATACCTCAAACTGAAACTGAGCCGGAAGGGAATAGATGCTGGTATTTAGCCATCATATCTACTTCGGCTTCGCATGTAGCTCCCTCAACATGTTGATTCCTCCATAAAACCTTGACTAAAGTTACTTCTTTGTTTCTTAGCTTACAAACCTGACGATCCAGTATTTCCACCAGAGCCTCCTCATAACTAAGGTTGTCCTTCACACCTACGCTCTCCACTCGAACAACTAGAGCGGAGTCATCCAACAACTTCTTTAAGAGCGATACATGAAAAACTGGATGGAATGAAGATAATTCTGAGGGCAACTCCAACTCATATGCTACCTTGCCAACCCATTTCACAATTCGGTATGGGCCAACATAACGGGGACTGAGTTTCTCTTTCTTTCTGAATCTCATCACCCTCTTCATGGGAGATACTTTTAGGAACACCCAAGCATCAACTTGAACTCTAACTCCCTCCTCCTCACATCTGCATAGGAATTTTGGCGATTCTGCTGTTTTCAACCTATCCCTTATGAGCTGAACTTTCCCCATGGCCTCGTGGACTGAATTTGGACCTATTATCACAGCTTCACTGACTTCAAAACAACCAATAGGTGATCTACATCTCTGCTAATAAAGAGCCTCAAACGGAGACATATGAATGCTAGAACGATAGTTATTGTTATACGCAAAATCAATGAGAGACAAATGATCATCCCAACTACCCTTGAAGTTAATCACACACGCTCTCAATATGTCCTCGAGATTCTGAATAGTCTGCTCCTCTTGGTCATCTATTTGCGGGTGAAATGTTGTGCTAAGATTGACCTGGGTACCAATTCCCTTTTGAAACAATCTCCAAAACTGGGAGGTAAACTGAGTACCTCTATCTGATATGATGGAAAATGGCACTCCATGCAACCGAACTAGCTCCTGAATGTACAACTTAGAATAATCCTTTGCTGAATCAGTGGTTTTGATCGGTAAGAAAGAGCTACCTTAGTCAACCTATCCATAACCACCCAAATGGAGTCATATTATCGACGTGTGCGAGGCAACCTTGTGATGAAATACATATTGATCTCCTCCCACTTCCAAATAGGGATACTGATGTCTTGAAGCACACCTCCTAGTCGTCGATGCTCCACTTTCACCTGTTGAATCTTTGGACACTTAGCCACAAATTCTGCAATATCCTTCTTCATTCCATTCCACCAATAGACTTCCCATAGGTCACGGTACATCTTGATGGCACCTGGATGTATAGAGTATCAGGAACCATGAGCCTCGTGCAACATCTCATCTATCAAATCATAAACATCCGGTACACACAAACGACCCTGATATCGAAGAACACTATCTCCCCCTTTGGAGAAGACCCCGCCTTATGATTTTGAATAGCTTCCTTTAATTTTACCAACATAGGATCCTCGTCTTACCTAGCTTTAATATCGGTCACCAAGGATGATTCTGACCTATTCAGCACAATAACACAACCATTAGTCGAGTCAACCAAATGAACTTCCAATAGTGCAACCCGATGCACATCCTTCACCAGCTCCTTCCTCCCTTCATCTACATGGGACACACTCTCCATAATAAGCCCACTAAGAGTGTCTACTACCATATTAGCCTTTCCCGGATGGTAAAGGACACTCATATCATAATTCTTGAGTAGCTCCAACCACCTTCTTTAACGTAGATTTAGATCCTTCTGGGTAAATACATATTGTAGGCTTTTATTATCCATAAACAAATCTACATGGACCCCGTACAAATAGTGTCTCCAAATTTTCAGGGCAAATACTACTGCCGCTAATTCAAGATCATGAGTCGGATAATTCTTTTCGTGGACATTTCAGCTGCCTGGAAGCATAGACTATAACTTTACCGTGATGCATCAATACACAACCCAGGCCGATCCTCAAAGCATCACAATATACCACAAACCCATCGGTACCCTCAGGTAGGGTTAACACCAGTGTTGAGGTGACTCGAGTCCTCAACTCTTGGAAGCTCTTCTCACAAGCCTCCAACCATTGAAACTTTACTTTTTTCTGGGTCAACTTAGTTAATGGGGCTGCAATAGATGAAAATCCCTTAACAAAACACCGATAATGACCATCTAAACCCAAGAAACTCCTGATATCTGAAGGACTCACTGGTCTAGGCCAATTCTTCACTGCTTCCATCTTTTGAGAGTACACCTATACACCCTCACTTGACACCACATGACCCAAAAATGCCATTGAGTTCAACCAAAACTCAGATTTTCTGAATTTAGCATACAACTGGCGATCCTTAAGAGTCTATAGCACCATCCTCAAATGAGCGGCATGCTCCTCCTTGCTCCGAGAGTATATGAGAATATCATCCATGAACACATTCAAAAACATATCCAAGTATGGCTTGAACACCCTGTTCATCAAATTCATTAAAGGTGCAGGAGCATTCATTAGTCCAAAAGACATAACTACAAATTCATAGTGACCATACTGAGTCCTGAAGGCTGTGTTCGGGATGTCACTCTCCCGAACCCTGAGCTAATGGTATCCGAATATGAGGTCTATCTTCGAAAAGCACTTAGCACCCTGAAGCTGGTCGAACAAATCATCAATCCTTGGGAGAGGATACCTGTTCTTTATAGTGACCATGTTCAATTACAAATAATCAATGCACATACGAAGAGAACCATCCTTCTTGTGGACAAAGAGAACTGGTGCACCCCACGGAGATTTTCTAGGTCTGATGAAACCCTTGTCTAAAAGGTCTTTCACCTTCTCCTTTAACTTCTTTAGCTTAGCTGGAGCCATTATGTAAGGAGGAATAGATATAGGTTGCGTATTGGGAAGAAGGCCAATACTAAAATCGATTTCTTGCTCTGGAGGGATTCCCGGTAGATCATCTAGAAACACTTTTGGGTACTCACATACTACTGGAACTGACTGGATAGTCGGGGTCTCGGACGTAGAATCATTAACCCTAAATAGATGGTACACACAACCCTTAGAAATCATCTTTCTGGCCTTAAGGTAGGAAATGAAATGACCTACAGGCACAGTTGAACTACCCTTCCGCTCTAGGACTGGCTCACCCAGAAATCTGAACTCTACTACAGGGGTTCTACAATTGGTTGAGGCATAACATGCATATAACCAATCCATGTCGAGGATAACATCAAAATTGCTCATGGCTAACTCTACTAAATCTGCTGAGGTGACTTTATGAAGGATTGAGACAGGGCAATTTCTTTACACCCATCTAGGTATAACTGAATCACCAACTAGAGTAGAGACTGAGAAGGGTTCTGCTAAGATTTCGAGATTGACTCCGAAACTACTAGTAACATAGGGTGTCACAAAAGGTAACATAGCCCCTGGATCTAACAATTCATATACATCAAGGTGGAATACTCGTAACATACCAGTGACTACGTCTAGGGAGACCTCCTGCTCCTAACAGGATGTTAGGGCATAAAATCTGTTTTGGCGTTGTCCGTCACCTGCACTAGTAGATGCCCCCTGCTGAGCTGGGCGTGTTGGTGGAGCTGCTGAACTGGAGGTTGGGCCTCGGCCCCTATCATGACCCTGTCTAGATGTTGGGCAATCTCTAAGCATATGTTCAGGCTTTCCGCACTCGAAACAAGCACCTGAACCTGTTAAGCACTGGCCCATGTCTATCTGGCCATATCTGCTACACTCAGGAAGGCTGATCTCTGCGGGTCAGCTACTCTGACCTCTCGAGCCTACTCATCCCCTATGATCACACCTACATCTGGATGGCACACTCATAGCCAAAGGCGCTGGGGCTGAAGATCTCTAGTGGGACTGCTGACGGTGCCCACTAGGTCTATGTTGGGAGAATCTGAAGCTATCAGTCTTGGCCCTCTTGGTCTTTCTCTCCCGCTCACTCATTTGTATTGCCTCCATCTACTAGGCATACAGGACTATCTAAGCAAAGTCAATGTCCTGAAGAAGCATCGCGATCCGACAATCCCTGACCAAGTAATCTGCTATCCTATGCACAAACCTGCTCACTCGGGCTCTCTGATTTGCCATCATCTCAGGTGCATACTTGGACAGAAGAGTGAACTCCAAGGCATACTCCTGAATGATCATCTTCCTTTTCTTTATATTCACAAACTCGGCCGCTTTTATCTCCCTCATCTCATGAGGGAAAAATCGATCCAGAAAAATGATATGAAATTCATCCCAACTGATAGGGCCTACTCCAACTGCCCTACTATCCTTCCATTGCTTGAACCAAATGTGCGCAACCCCCTTTAACTAGTACGAGGCTATGTCAGCGCACTCCTCCTCTATCACCCCCATAATTTGGGTGATCTTTAGGATCTCCTCAATGAACTCATATGGATCCTCGTCCACATTCAATCCAAGGAACTCGGGAGAGTTCATCCTCAGAAAATACCTAACTCTTGTTGTCGCCGCATTCTCGTTATGAGGGACATGCACTACCTCTTGTTGATTGACCTGCGCGGTCAAGGCCTGCACTAACATCTGAATGGTTTCCCTGAACTCAGCGTGGGAAACCGGCTTGGGTACATTCTCCTCATGGGCTGGTGGGGCCTTCCAGTGCCCATCTCCATTTCCATTCTTGTGGCCATTCCCATTTTCATTTCTCCTTCCATTAACTCTGCACGGAGGCATGATTCTTCAAACGCGTACAATACGAGTTAGAAGGATAGAGAGACACTTCACCGCACGACGTAGATCATGAAAGAAGGGAACATTTCCTAATGTTTCGTAGCCTCTTCATCATAAGTGTGGTGCACTTCATACCCATGAAAAAAACTCTACTTAATGCAGCTTTTGGACACCCTAGGATACTTCAAAACCTAATGCTCTAATACCAAGTTTTTCACGATCCGAACATAGGCCTGGATCGAGACACAGGACAAAGAACCCCGAGAGGCTCCAAGTCGACCCATGGCATGAACATAACATCTAACTCATTCAAATACTATGGGAGATCATCATGAATAACATTGTGGAAGTCTAAACAAAACATAACAACTGAACACATACATAAGTCTAAAGCTGAATACAAACTATGTCTGAAAAGCCTCTAATAGTGATGAGTTGATGGGACAATACCCCAACTAACTCACTATAGTCTGAGAAATGAAAATACGAAATACAACTGATAAGAAGGGCCCTCGCAAGATGAAGACTCACCAACTAAGACTGAGAAGTGCTAACTCCGGAAGTCTGACTAGTGACGTGACTGAGTCTGGATATCAGAGCCCGTATCATGAAAAGATACAACATAGAGTATGCGTTCAGTACATGAAATGTACCGAGTATGCAAGGTAAGTAAAACTGCTAAGTAAGTAAAAATTATAAAACATGCATATCATAAAACATAATCCAAATAAGATTCTTAGAGTAGGCTTGCATGTTATTTTTTGGAATCATGATCTGAACATAACTGAATCGAATAACCCAAAGCTGAAAACTAATAATCATAAGTAAAAACTGTAGATTGGGTCAAACCTGCTGAAAACATAATATCATAACTGATGAACATGCATAACTGAAATCATGAGGAACAACGGGAGACTCATTATATAACCGACACTACCACAATAGAGCTTACATGGTCGACTACACACTCAAGTGGGTAGAGTCGTCCAAATCTTTGCTAGGGATAAGGATGCTACCATGATATCGATATCAAGCTGAAGGCCCCTTGGGGCAGGGGAAGCTCATGAGGGAGGCCCCAAATAATCTAAACATATGGTGCATAGTTCTGAGGAATAGGTTGACTAACCTTAGCTTACTCGGTCCTAGACACTACTCCCAAAAACAAGCATATACTCTCCATCGTTTTTCAATGAAGCTGACCATCGTCTAGTGAAGAAGTTAACTCGTAACATACAAACGTAAATCTGAAATCATAACATGAGGTGCCTTAGCTCAAACCATACCACAAACTAAATATAATTGGGAGTCTAGATTTCAAAATCATGTGGTAAGCTAATTAACATGGAACCGAAAAACATACTTGATAATATGGGCTTGTCCAATACTTAACATGCTTGAAATCAACTTAATTCTCTTGAAACATGAACATAGACATGGATAATTTGAAAACATGTTTTTCTCACGTACATCTCATCATATTTGAACATACATATCATAATCTCAATTTTTCATGAACTTCCATAAATGGGTAATATAATTTATAAAACTTGAAACTATAAATTTGTGATTGAAAACCTTGTAAAACTTGTCCATGAATCATAATTCAACATTTGGAACATGCTTAGATCATACCCATGATTGAACTTAGAGAATTCACATATTTGGGTTAAAATCCCATAGATTCATTAATAATGATTTCATGAAATAGAGAGGAATTGGGCGCGGGTGTGGACAATTACACCCATTCATAACCCTACATAGCAGAAGAGATTTAATTTCAAAACTACCTTGATTTCCCAAAGAGAACTGAGGAAGAACTTCGAAGAACTAGACTTGATCACCTCTCAACCCTCTATGCTTGCATGCATGTATTAGGATAGGTTAGAATTACTTAACCTTTCTTAAAACGACCTATTCTGAGCTTAAAACGACGTAGTTTAGGCCTTAGGAACTTAGAAATTATAGAAAAGCCCTTAATAAATTCTCAGGGAAAGACATACTGCAGGCCCAATGAGGGACTGGACGGATCATTGTCAGTGACCACGACCCGAGGTAACCTCCCGTCACCTTCACTGCTAAAAACCTTCTAAGGGTCACCACGGGGAACACCACGACTCATGGTATACTCGACGAATCGTGGTGATGACCCGTTAGGTGCACTGCCTACTCTTCCTTCATCTTTCAACCGTCTTTGACCACGGGTGACCTAACGGATCGTGGGGTTGACCACGACTCGTGGTCATACCGGTGGTCACCCCAAATTTTAACATTCCTTAATTAGATCTGTTTCCAACTTTTATCAACTCTTTTTCTAGTCTTACTCTTATAAATTATTGATCTAGATCCAACTACTCTCTCCTAGGAACTTGTATCCAACCGATCTGAGGTTTTTTAACCAAATTTTGACCATGATAAACTCTAAACTTTAAGAAAAATAGAAATCAACTCAATGGCTCAAACCACTCTTGAGAACCTCAGGATCTGTGCAAAGAATCTAGCTAAGTTATAAATCACCCTCTAAATCTAACGTAGTTGTCAAAAATCAAATCCTACATCATTAACCCTAAATGTTAACTTTGGTCAAACTTTTCAAATTTTAAACTTTTAAAACTAAAAATCTTCCCCAAAATGAATTTGATCTCCAGGGGAATCAAGTTATCTATTCTCTCAATTCATAAATAGCTAAAGAAAGTGCTGGAGAACAAAGGACAAAAAGGGGAAGAGATGCAAAAATTTGAAAACAGTCAAGACAGTCATTACTCTCACCACCTGAAATTTAAATGTCATGATGGAAACTACCCTAGCCCACCCATAAATAAGCCAACCCCTCAAACAAAACCGGTTTCAAAATAAAACAAATCTGACTTTCTCTGTGTGTGTTACTATTAGGTCCAATTGACAAGTGATTTGGCCAAAAAACCCTTCTTCTTCTTCTTCTTCTGATAGTCGTGTCCAACAATTCTCATATAGAAAAGGAATGTTATCCGTCTGAAAGAAACTCTTAGATATTGAAAATAAGCAATCCAATTTACCAAAATCACTTCCATCTGGAGTTATTGATAAGAGAAGTAGAATATACCATTTCCACTCGAAGAAGCTAATTTGGCTAGGAAGTCAGCCACTTGGTTGGCTTTTCTATAACAATATGAGATACTCATTTCTGCCCCTTCTAGAGTATTGGCAGTTCGTGTCTTCAAGGCATGGTTGATAGAAAACCAAGGAACTTTCTCATGGTAGGAGATTAATTTCTTGATCCTGCGATAAAAAAATTAATGAAAAGAAGTTCTGTCATTGCTTCTCCAAGACTTTCCACACACACCATCTAGGCCATCTGTTGATATACCTCATAGGAAGTCTCCATTACTGCCCAACAAAGATGTGGAGATTCTGGGAGATAGGACACTTGTGAAGAGAAGATCGGACGGTTTTAGAAATCAAAATCTAGACATGGATCGATTTTGCTGCGAACCAAGGTGGATATCCTATGGGAAAAGACATTCACCAAAATGATGGATAGGGAACAAAATCACTTATTCCTTTGGTAGAATTTCTATAATTGTTGAAAAACAAAATCACTTTGATGTCAAGAATAACTTCCTTTGTAGGGTGGGGATATAGACTCTGCTTATGTGTAATTCCTTTATTATGCTGATGAACTTGTTCTATTTGATCCCAGAAGATCATAATCTATTGGCCCCTTTGGCGTCATACTTCTTCAAACATATGTGACTAACATATCCCCTGACTACAAAAGATGGTGGAATTGAGTTATTTCCATGGACCAGATGCAAATATCAAAAGTAAGTTCTTGCATTTCAAGAAGTGACAAAGGGTGGTGTAGAGAAACTCTTTGATGCAGTTGGCGATGACCTTAAACTAGATTTGGGGAAAAAATATGCCATAGCATGCTAAAGAGTTGTTGGTATTCTCTTTGGTAGAATTTGGAACTAAACTTGATGTGTAGAAAGACCTACTCTTTTCTAGTGTCAAGAGAGTTTCAACTTCAATGAATATATGATTTGTTTCTAGGTTCTGATTTTGTCTCATTTCTTCCAGGCAGTAGAGCATGAGAAATTGCCAGAGGTATTCAAAGTCCAAATATTTCACATTAGGATTACCATTATTGGTATTAGTAATTGTTAATTATATCTCGAATTTTTCCCTTGTATTATTAGAAAACCCATAATCCCTATTGGTGTAGGAAATTCATTGTCCTAATACATTTTGGAAAGAAAAATACATTGTCCTTGTAGGATTGAGAGGACCTTTCTCTTATAGATTTGGGACTATTTGGGATATATATAGGAGTTATAGTTGGGGATTCATAGTCATTATACCATTCTTCTCTTTCATAGTGGAAAACTCTCTTTGCTTCTTCTTGGAGGATTAGCCTCAGCTGAACCTCGTTAAATTCTCGTGTTATTTTTTTCCCTTCATTTGTTTTATATTTGCTTGTATGGTAATTAACCCACGATCTTTTTGAAACAATTGATATCAGAGCACAATAGTTGATATCAGAGCAAGGCTAGGGTTTTTGCACATAATCAAGGGTTTATGATGACTCTATCATCTTTAACAAAGTATGACATATAGAAATTCGATGGAGGATCTAGTTTCAATCTATCAAATATTAGAATGAGCTCATCTCTAGTGTTACAACGGTTATGGAAGGCGATTGCTAAGGTTTTTCCTGTGGAGATGAAAGAGTAAGAGAAGGTAGACCTGAAGTAGAGGTCTTTAAGTGTGATCTTCATGAGCGTTATAGATAGTGTTCTCCGGTATATTGTTGAAGAGAAATCTGTAGCAATGGCATGGAAGAAGTTGAAATATCTATATTCTAAGAAATCATTGAAAACCGCCTCTACATGAAAAAGAGGTTGTCAATCTCCATATGAATGAAGGTACATTGATTAAAACTCACCTTGATGAGTTTAATTCAATTATAATGGACCTGAAGAATGTAGATATCAAATTGAGAGTAAGAATTAGGTCTTGACTGTGTTACGTTCTTTTCCACTATCTTATAATACTTTTGTTGAGATGTTGCTATATGGAAAACACAATATTTCATTGGATGATGTTAGTAATACACTAAAATCTAAAGAGTTGAAAAAGAGCTTTTCAAAGAGTAGAACTGAGGGTAAGAGTCTTATGAGTAGGGAAGAACAGGACATAAAAACTATAGTAGAAAAAAGTCTAACGTTAGATCCAAGTCTAGAGCAAGAAAGTAGAACTGCTATAAGTGTGGGGAGCAGGGTCACTATAAAAGAGATTGTCCTAAGAAGAAAGTGAAAAAAGAGAAGCAGAAAGTTGATAACTCTACAAATATTGTTGACACTAGCGACAATTCTAATGACAGTGACTATGTAGAGGAAATTTGTGTAGTAAGTTCTAATCATAGGCATAATACTTACGTTCTTGATTTTGGTGCAACTTATCGTATGTGTCCACATAAGAACTGGCTTACAACTTACAAGCGACGAGTAGAACTGGCTACCTAGGTGATGATAATTCGTTAGGGGTAGAGAGGATTGGTAATATCATATTAGGAATGTTCAATGGCATTATCAGAAACATTGAGTATTGGCATGTTCCTCAATCGAAGAAGAATTTGATTTCTCTTTCAACTTTGGATGAACAGGGGTATAAGTTTCACTCAAATAATCGAACACTTAAAGTGTATAAAGGCTCCATGTACTCATGAAGGGTAAGCTACATTCTAGACTTATTATTTCCAAGCCAGTGTAGTTGAAGGGGAAGAAGTTGTAGCTTTCAGAAAGAGTGATTTGAATCAGTCTCAGTTGTGGCACTTGCGACTTGGTCATATGAGTGAGACCAAATTGTCTTTGTTGAGTAATTAAAATTTTTTGGATGGCTACAAAAATAAAGTTCTGAATTTTTGTGAGCAATGTGTGTTTGGTAAACAAGAAAGGTTCAAGTTCAGGAAGAAGGCTGAGTATAAGACAAATGACTAGTTAGATTATATACATTCAGACTTGTGGGGTCCAAATAGAGTTTCCTCCAAGAGTGGTGCTAGGTATTTTATATCTTTGATTGACGATTACTCAAGAATGGTATAGGTCTATTTTCTGGAAAAAAAAAGATGAGTCATTTTTTACAGTTGTTAAATGGAAGACAATGGTTGAGAAGCAAGCAGAAAAGAAAGAAAAGTTAAGTGTCTTTACAACTCAAAGTTCAATGATTTCTGCAGTAGAGAGGTCATAGTAAGACACCACACATGTGTTGGAACACCATAATTGAATAGTGTTGTAGAATGTATGAACAGAACATTTTGTGATAGGGCAGGAAGCATGCTTTCACACTCATATATTAGCAAGGATTTTTGAGCTGAAGTAATTAACACAACTTGTTATTTGGGCAACATATCTCCATCCACAACTAATGAGTACAAACCTCCTTTTGAGGTATGGTTTGGTTTGTCTACTGATTGTTCAAATTTGAGAATATTTGGTCGTCCTACTTATGCTCATGTGAGGCATGGAAAACTTGAGTGGAGGGCAAAAAAGTGCATATTTCTAGGGTATGCAACTGGAGTGAAAGGTTACAGGTTGTGGTGCACAGATTAGAAGAATCCAAAGCTATTTACTAGTAGGGATATGAAATTCAATGAATCTACCTCACCGGATAGTCAGAGGGAAAAGACAATAACAGAAATAGATCATGGTGTTAGTGACCGCATAGAGCTAGAAATTGAATCTCTACTAGCTGAACCTAGTAGTTCAAAAGTAGAGAAAGTGGAGAAGGTGCAAAACCTTAATCAAGAAGATAATGTTGATGCACTTGTGCAACAACAATCATATAGCATTGCAACAGGTAGAGAGAAGAGAATGATCAACCGACCAAGAAGGTTTGCAAATGTAGTTGATGAAAATCCTCTTGGATATGCAAATCTTGTGGAATTTGGTTTGTCAATTGCAGAGACCATTGACGTGCTAGAGCCTAATAGTTATAAAGAAGCTATTTCTACTTCAAAAGTAGATTAATAGGTTGATGCCTTGGTGAAGAGATTGGGTCATTTCACGCAAATCAAAAATGAAAGTTTGATTCATTACCAAAAGAACAAAAGGTAGTAGGCTACAAAAGGGTTATTAGTGGGAAGAAAATATCTACACATGATAACCTGATTGATGTGATGATCAAGGCAGTCCCGACCAACAAGTTTAGGTGTTGCCTAGACTTGATTGGTGTGTGTAGTACTCAGTAAAGCCCTTTCGGGGGTTGAAGCAACGCAGAAAGACTTTGTTCCTATTAATGAAGAAAATTCAAGCCAAGAGAAAGATTTGTTAATTATGTCTTGAATTTTTTCCTTATATTATTAGGAAACTCATAATCCCTATTGATGTAGGAAATCCATTGTCCTAATAGATTTGAGAAAGAAAAATATATTATGCTTGTAGAATTGGGAGAACCTTTCTCTTATAAGTTTGAGACTACTTGGGATCTATATATAAGGAGTGTAGTTGGGGATTCATAAGCATTGTACACTTTTTCTCTTTCATAGTGGAAAACTCTCTCTGCTTCTTCTTGGAGGATTAGGCTTAGCCGAACCTCATTAAATTTTGTGTTATTCTTCTTTATTTGCTTTGTGTTTGATATTGTGCTAGTTAATTCATGATGTTTCCATAATAATTGGTATCACAGCACAATAGTAATGTTTTGAGTCAGACGATATGAGACAATTTCACAAGATCCTAAGTAGAATTAAATATGAAATTAGAGACTAAAGATTTATTATACTTGTAGAAGAAAATTCTTACAAAGTAGATATTAACGGTGTATACTTTTAGAATCAAATTCTTGCAAAGAAGAAATTAGTACCAGCACTATGTTCTAAATACATAAAGCCTCCTACTACACTCCATCCGCATCATCTTCTTTTGGAAGTAGCCTCTTCCAAAATCAATGCAGCTTTCATATCTTTGCTTCTGATAACTCTCCTTCCTTCTTTCCTATCTCTGGTAGGAACTTGTATATAATTCAACATATGCAGAGAACAATAGAAGCAAAAGAAAGCAAATACCCACGCTTTCAACGGCCAAATGAGAGGCAACGTAGCTAGATTCATGACTAACGTCATGAATAAAAACACCGTTGGCTTGCAACATGCACCTAAAGCTCTAAGATCTTCTGGGTATGCTGCTTCTGTCCAATCCCGAGGGCTAGAAAGCAGAGAATAGTATTCTATGAAGAGGATGCTAAAATCCAATGGCAATGTAGTCAGTCAGTTGCTTTAGGTGAAGCACAGGATGTGTTCCATGGAATATAAAACAATAAAATCTGGAAATATTGGAAGAAATCGATCAGTTTAAATATATTTGACAAATTGAATTACTTTGACAAAAAAAATAAATGAATAGATACCTCGAAGAGAAAATGCATGCACATGCAAAAAGAAAATTTCTTCGTCGCCCGAAGAAAGTGTAACTCAAGAATGTAAGTCCAGCCACTCCTGTTCAAATTGCACCAGAAATGAATGAATCAAATCCTAGTAATGCAATTCCAGCATTATAATTCATGTCTATGAATCAAAGTAATTAAAAAATAATTGGTCAAGCTCCATTAGTTGTGAGCAAAATACAAGTTCTATTAATGTTTAAGGGAGGAATGAGGGAGAAATAATACAATGAAGAGCTTTAAATTAAAGAGGATATTTACATTGGGTACTTTAAGGTTGAATTAATGTACTAAAATTTCAGGAGGGGATTAAGCTTCAAAATTATCAATCTTTGGGATGCCATATATAATTTTGAAGACTTGATGAAAGTTGAAGTTTCAAACCTAATATCAATCCTGAAGCCTTTTTATCTTGACCCGTTTATGCCTCAAAGTATTCTTTCTTGATAAACATAAAAGTTAACTCACAAGCAACAACTATTAAAAGATAATAGTACAAAGAAAGGAAAAACATGATAAAAATTATATTTGATGTATGTAAAAAGAAATTATAACCAAGAATAAAAATTCAAAACCTTATACCTTCTAAAAATAATTTTAAGTGATTAGGTAATTATTTTTAATTTTATGAACCAACAAATTGTTAGTATTAAATAGTTCAGGAATTACTAATCCTAGAAAAAAGTTTCAATATTATAATTCATGTGTGTGAACCAAAATAGTTAAAACGTTATATGTCAAGCTTCATATAATATGAGAAAAATGCAAGTTCTATTAATATTAAATGGAGGAATGTAGGAGGATTAATAAAATTCAAGAGCTTTAATGAAGAGAATACTTACTTCGGACACCATCTGGAGCAATAGCAACCACAACCTCTTTAATGATAAGAATGAAAAACCTCCTCTGTGAAGACTTATAGTGAATTAATAGAATTTGACCAGTTGAGCTTTAACATATGCAAGTCCAATACCGCTATCATTATTAGAGTCAAATAGAGCCTCCTGATAGAGGAGGCTACAACTCAACACTGATGGTTCTTGGCTAGGGAACCCAGGTGTCGGGGGCATTAGTGGAGTCATTATAAATAACATAGAAACTAGATGATTGATTTCTCAAAGAATTTCTTATTGCTACAAACAACCAGATAGAGCTGATAGCACTGTTATAAAGTCTCGAGTTTATGGCCGAGAACAACCTCGTACCTATTGAGATTACCACAAACCCAAAAGAGGCAATCACATTGTTGAGGAACAACAAATTTCACTATAATTTTGTTATTAATGAATGCAAGATGCTGATAGAAAAGCTAGGAGGACCAGAGGTAAATCATAACTTCAGAGAGCAGAACGAGGTAGTTGATGCATTACCTAAAGAGGGAGCAAAGAAAAAGTATTTTATCTGGGCTAAGATTTTTATGATTCCTTCAATATGTGCTATAGATCTAGAATTGTCATACATTGTAGAAACTATTTATGAAAGAACAATTAACTTATGTAATAATAATCAAGACGGGCATAGCCCATAACTAATTGACAGGAACCATCTACTTGACAAAAACATTACTGAGGCTATGTAAATTTTGATATATACATAATTGTATAATTATATAATTATAATATGTTATCGTTAACAACAAAAAAAGGATATTTATCTTGAGCACTTTAAGATTGAATCAAGGTATTAAGATTTTAAGAGAGGATTAGGCTAAGATATATCATATATATTTTCAAAAACTTTGTGAAAGTTGAAACTTCGGAGCCTAATACCAATCCTGAAACCTTATAATCTTGACTCATTTATGCCTTAAAGTGTCCTATCTAAATAAACGTATAATCTGACTCCCAAGACACAACTAATTCAAAGATAATAGCATAAAGAAACAACAAAATTTGATAAGAATGTATTTCACGAAGGTGAAAATAAATAATCAATTATAACCAAGAATAAAAGTTCAAAATCTTTTACCTTTTAAAATAATTGAAGTGATTATGCATTTTTTTTAGTTCAATGAACCAAACAAATTATAAGAGGCTAAATAATTACGAGACTATTAATCCTAGTAAAATAGTTTCAACACTATAATTCATGTTTGTGATTCAAAGCAACTAAAAGTATTATATATCAGCTCTTTGTGATTCAAAGTAACTAAAGTATTATATATCAAGCTCCATATAATGTGAACAAACTATAAATCCTATTAATGGAGGAATGAGGGAGAAGTAATAAAATTGAAGAGTTCGATTTGAAGAGGATATTTACATTGGGTACTTTAAGATTATATCAAGGTATTAGTTTTGGAGATGTTTAGGCTCCAAATTATCAATCTCAGAGATGTCATATAAAATTTTGGGGATTCGATGAAACTTGAAATTCTAGTGCCTAATACTAATCGTGAAACCATGTTATCTTAATTCATTTTTACCATAAAGTTTTTTTTCCTTGATAAACATACAAGTTAACTTACAAGCTATGACTATAAAAAATAACAATACAAAAGAAGAAAAAACAACATAAAAATATATTTAATTTCGATAAATAGAAAGATGTGTGGATTTCTCTCTCTATATATCTCAAAAGTCTATCATCCAATAGTTACGCGTCATTCGATCTATCTAACAAAAATTAATTTTGCTATTTTTAAGATTTGTTAAGTAATGAGAGCATCATAGAGATACCGCAAATAACTATCTACAACTATAAATAAAGAAAATTCTAACATAAAATAATATAGATGAACCCACACATATCATACAGAGAAAAGAGAGAGAATCAAATAAAGAATAAACATAAATAATGATATAAAATGGTGATATTGACTCATTAAATGGTTAACAATTCAAAGATAATGGTATAAAAGAAGAAAAAATATGATTAGAATACGTTTCATGAAATTTATATCTTCAAAAATAATTTAAGTGATTATGCAAATTGTTTAATTTAATAAACCAACAAATTACTAGTACTAAAACAATTTTGAAATACTAATCCTAGTAATAGAATTCAGCATTATAGTTCATATATGTGAACCAACATAGTTAACACATTATATGTCAAGCTCCATCTGATGTAAGCAAAATATATGTTTTTATTAAATGGAGGAAAAAGGGAGGAATACTAAAATTGAAAAGCTTCAATATGAATGAAGATATTTGTCTTTGATACTTTAAGGTTAATCAAGATAATTAAATTTTTGAAGTAGATTAGGCTTCAAAATAATAAACCTTATATATGCAATATATAATTTTGAAAACATAGCGAATGTTGAAGCTTTTAAGCCTAATATCAATCCCAAAACTTTATAATGTTGACTCATTTATGTCTTAAAGTGCCCTTTCTTGAAAAACATACAAGTTGAATCACAAGATATAACTATTCTAAAATAATATCATAAATAAGAAAAAACATGATAAAAATAGGAGAACTTTAGCAGCCCAATTAGTTGGCTATCTGAATAATTACTTTGTTGATGAAGGTTCGATTCTCCACCATGTAAATCCCTCCCTCATTTACCCTTCCTCTACCCCAATATTTTTTTTAAAAAATGACTAAAAAATATGTTTCAAAAGATTAAAAAGATCTAGTTAGTTATAACGTCCAAGAATAAAAATTCAAAACCTTGTACTTACTAAAAATAATTTAAGTGATTATGCAATTTTTTAATTCTATGAAACAAGTAAATTACTAGGTCTAATTTATTATTAAAACAATACTGCAATTCTAATATTATAATTTATGTCTATGAAGCAAAGTAATTAAAGAATTATTGATCAAGCTTCATCGGATATGAATAAAAGACAAGTTCTATTAATGTTTAATGGAGGAATGAGGGAGAAATACTACAATGAAGGGCTTCAACTTAAAAAGGATATTTACATTGGGTACTAAAATTTCAGGAGAGGATTAGGCTCCAAACTTATCAACCTTGGGATGCCATATATAATTTTGGAGACTTGATAAATGTTGAAGTTTCAAGCTTAATGCCAATCCTAACGGCTTGTTATCTTGACCCGTTTATGCCTTAAAAATGTCCTTTCTTAATAAACATACAAGTTAACTTACAAGCAATAATTATTCAAAGATATTATCATAAAGAAAGAAAACACATGATAAAAATATGTTTGATGTATGTTAAAAAAAGATAGAACTAGAAAAAGAATTCAAAACCTTCTACCTTTTAAAAATAATTTAAGTGAATATCTATTTTTTAATTTATGAACCAACAAATTGCTAGTATTAAATAGTTTCGGAATTACTAATCCTTGAAAAAAGTTCCAACATTATAATTTATGTGTATGAATCAAAATAGTTAAAATATTATATGTCAAGCTTCATATGATGTGAACAAAATACAAGTTCTGTTAATATTAAATGGAGGAATGAAGGAGGATTAATAAAATTCAAGAGCTTTAGTTTGAAGAGGATACCTCGGACACCATCTGAAACAATAGCAACCACAACCTCTTTAATGATAAGCATGCTAAACCCTCCTCTTAGAAGACTTATAGTGAATCAATATAACTTGACCAATTGATTTTCAACATACCCAAGTCCAATACCACTATCACTATCAGAGTAATATGGGAGCCTCCTGAGAGAGGAGGCTACAACTCAATACTAATAGTTCTTGGCTAGGGAACCCAGGTGCAGGGGACATCAGTGGGGTCATTATAAATAACATTGAGATTGGATAATTTAGTTCTTCAAAAATTTTCCATTTCCATAAATAACTGGATAGAGCTGCTAGCACTGTTACAAGGTTTCAAGTTTGTGACCGAGAACAACAATGTTGAAGAACAATAACTTACACTATAATGTTGTTGCTAATAAATGCAGGATGCTGATGTAAAGGATAGGAGGATTAGAGGTAAATCATAAATTCAGAGAGCAGAACAATGAGTTGATGCGCTCACTAAAGAGAACACAAAGAAAATATATTTTGACTGAAAAAAGATTTTTATAATTCCTCCGATGTATATTATAGACCTAGTATTGCCTTGCCATCCTAGAAACTAGTTATGAAAGAACAATTAACTTGTGTTGTAGTAATCAAGATGGGCATAACCATAACTAAATGACAGGAGCCTTATTGAGGCTATGTAAATTATAATATGTATGCTATCATTAATAACAAAAAAAATATATTTACCTTGAGCACTTTAAGGTTGAGCAAAGGTAACAAGATTTTAGGAGGAGGAGGTCTAGGGATTGTTGTCAGTTTTTATTGTGCCTCCTTCTCCTTCCCATGGATAGCTCCTTGCTCCTTTGCACTACTTGGAGCAATTTGCACATCTGAGTCCCCAACCAAAGTTGGGTTTCCGAAATCCGCTACACCATCATCATTTATCAACATAGACTTCTCTGACTCCTTAATTACACCTGGCCTAAGAGGGTCAACTGTGGCCTTCCCGCTCCTAGTAGTGACCGCCATGCAATTATTTTCATTTTTTAGATTTTGCATTGTGTTGCTGGGAAGTATGCCTTTCTGCCTCTGATTCATTGCAACATACATCTGACTCATCTGTTGCTCAATCTGCCTGATCGCCATGGCATGTGACTCCACCTTTTGATTTAAACTAGAAATATCAGCCCCCATCTCCTTAAAGTGGCTATCTATTGTCTCCATATGCTTGATTACTTTGGAGAGCATGTCCTCAACCCTTGAACCACTGGACTCTGGCTCACGATTTCGAGGAGGAACATACAGACCGCTTCTATCATTTTTGAACTCCTCACGCTTCTTCCAGTCCCCATTGTCTCGGTATTGGCCCCGGTTGTAATTATTATCCTTATAAAAGTTCCAACCTTGGTTCCCTTTACCTTGACACCAAGAGTCTTGGTTAGACCCTTAGGTGTTGGTACAGAAACCCTCCCTCTGATCATTCAAATAATTAACTTCTTCTTCAGACTCAGACTCGCAACCATCATTTCTCGGGGCCTTGCCCTGCGAACCTACAGTATTTACCTTTTCTGCTCCGACTCCCATCAAGTGCTTGGTAAGCAACCCCATGGTGGTCTTTATCTCTACAATATCCTAATCACGCTCCTCGTCTTTTCTCCTTTGTTCTATAGACACCAACCGCATAAGAACCAGCTGGAATCTCCAACTCTTTAGTGTGCCAAGCTCGATTGGTTTTGGTGATCCTGTCTAGTAGCTCCACAGCCTCTACATAAGTGTGACTCATAAAGGTTCCTTCGGAGACGGTATCAGCCACCGCTTTGGTGTTGGCATTCAGAGACCTATAGAAGATCTCCAACAATGTATCATCCAGAATCCTGTGATTTGGCACCCTTTTGAGCTTTTTGTTGAAACGCAGCCAGGTTTCATGGAGTGCTTCAGAATTTAGCTGTTTGAAGTTATATATCTCATCTTTCGATTGTAACGCTTTGGATGGAGGGAAGAACCTTACAAGAAAAGCTCTCTTAAGCTCTCCCCAAGTAGTGATGGAATCATTTGGCAACTCAGCCAACCACATCGTTGCCTCACTCCGTAGAGAGAATGGAAATAACCTCAGTCTGATTGTGTCCTAGCTCACCCCCGGTTGCTAGTATGCCTTACATATTCCAACAAAATTGGTCAGGTGAGCGTGGTATCATCAGATGCATGACCCGCAAATATTCCCTTCATATTGAGCAGTTGGATCATTGCACTAGTAATGTCAAAGTTTTCCCCAGCCGAAAAAGGAGGGAGGACTATAGCTCCAGTGGCACCGACTTCATCTATATCAGCATCATCCTCTTCATCAAAGTACCGATGTATCTGGTGTTCTAGACCTCTGTGTCATCTAGATCGCTCTGCTTCTGCAGCTAGACGTTGCTCTTCAACAACTCTGGCTAACTCACGAGCTCTAGCCCGAGCTTGATCTTCAACCAACATTCTTATTGTGGCTTGGTCCACGATTTCCTGCTCTTGGATGTTGGCGATTCTTCTCAGGTTTCTTAACGTTAGCTCAAATTCGTGATCAATTGGAACCAAGGGATTTCCTTGGCTTCTAGTATGGGGCATGCACAAACCTAAGACCTGTGAAGAAACCAAAACAACAAAATAAAAAAAATAAAAAGAAATAAAAACCAATAGTAAAGTTAACACAATTAACAAAAGCCTTAGCCGTATTCCCCGGCAACGGTGCCAAAATTTGATGTCGCCCAAATTACACCTCGTAATTAAGATATAAGTGGTCAATTGTCAAACATAGAATCCAACAAAGGTTGAGGTCGATCCCACAGGGAATATGGTAAGAACTTGAGTTAATGCGAATAACTGTTACTATTGAGTTACTTATTTCTGAAGGGGGGGAAAATATGGAATAATAAACAAAACTAAAATTATTGAATGTTGAAATCAAGTTAGATTTTTATTCAATTAACGACTTGACTAGGATTGTGTTCCCAAGATTTCATAACCACAAGGCTTATACACTAGTGATCTATTCCGGTGTATAACATGCAATATTGGTAAGTTAGGTTCACCTAGATGGTTGGTCCCCTATCTAGATGATTATCACCATGCAACTTGGTCCATATACGGGTGTACTTTAGTTGACCCTTACCATTAATATCGGATTAGCTATCCCCCAACAAGTTCAAGATATTAGATGAGGGTTGATAGCCTCAAATCTCCGTTGTTAATCCCTTTTCCCATTCATTACCTCCTTGGTCTGGCAAGTAAGAATAAGGCAAGTCCTAACATTTGCAACCGTCAAGAATCAATCAAAACAAAGGGAAAAACAATACATGCATAAAATCCCGTTCAAGAATCACTAAGTCTTTTACCTATGTTTGTTAATTCATCTTGGTTCCTACAAACCTAGTTATGGGTTTAGCTACTCATGCTTGTATTATCACAATCACAAAATACTGAATAAATCATAATTGCAACTTAAAAATTATTGTAGAAGATAAAACACGTAGATTGAATTAAACTCCAAAATTGATGAAAAATTCCAATGTTGCTTTTAATCCTCAAATCCAAGAACAAAATCGTAAAACTCGTTTCTTGATTCAAGAACAATCGAACAACACCAAAATCCGATATAAAATTGGCTCTCTAAATTATTTTGTAACTATAACTAATCGTCTTTCAAAAATAAACCTAAATTGTGTATTTATAGTTCCAAGAAATTCTTTTCCTAATTAAAACTAGAAACCAGGTCGGCAGTGGCAACGAGCTTGGTGACGGTTCGTTTGGCCTTCTGACGAGTCGTTCCTTGCTTAAGATAGTCGTCCTCAGCAACGTACCCAGTTGTGGCAACGGGTCACCTAACGACTCATCGTGCCTGAGCACGAGTCGTTAGGTCCCTCGTGGTCTAATTCCTCCAAAAGTCCAGTGCACCTTACGGTTGGTCCCAGTGCTCTGCCAACAAGTCGTTCCTTCATGTGACGACTCGTCATGTCTGTCGTCAACTACACTGGTCACTTTGTTAAGATTTCCTCTCTTAGCCTTCACAGATGACCTCATGACTCCTTACCAAGTGTAACGAGTCGTTTCCTCAACCCGTCAGGTACACTGTCTTTTCTTCTTTGAACTTCAACATTTTCCCACGCCTTTAACAATGAGTCGTGCCTCCTGCTAATGACTCGTGAAGTGCCTGGAAGTCACCCTTTTAGTTATTTTCAGCAATATTTTGCCCACTTCACTTTCGAACCTGTTTTCCTGCAACATTAAGCACAAAACACATCATACCTATATAAATATACCCCGAATGTGCATAATTTCTTGGTTTTCAGTGTCGAAAGTTTGTAAAATCACGGCACATCAGGAAAGTCACAAGGGAGGTCCCATCATGTCCTACGATGGCACGTAGTTTTGAGATTCGGGGCAAAACCTGGGCCCCGAACTTAATCGGTGTTAAATACTACTCCTGAAACATATATAGTGCTCATAGTATAATATGCATGAGATTCATGGGCTAGTTAAATCATGATAATCATAAATATGCTTGTAAATACGTGAACTAGCCATGACGGTAAGGCCCGTGAGTCGGTCAAAAACATAATTAGTAAATCATGAGATTCGTGCATACTTGTAAATCATGTATAGGCTTTGTAAATCACAAATTCATAATGGGCATTTGAATGAATCCATATTATGACTCATAAATCATGATGAGTTTATAAATAAACAATAAGGGTAAAAATCATAACTCAATTCATCATAGAATAAGCATAATTAGGCATAATTTATTAGAAATTGGAATCAATAAAATTTATAATCGAATTAGTTGAAAGATCTGATCATGATTCATAAAATATACTGTAAATCATGAAAAATAATAACACATGGATAGATCATTAGAATTCCAAAAGATTTCAGATAAAACCCCATAAGATTTTTGAACAACACTTCATGAATTAGGAGAGATATTTGGCATGGGTGTGAACAAAAACACCCACTCATAACCCTACATACCTGTAAATGGCTAATTCTTACACTCCTTTGAATGCCCAAGAAGAAATTGAAGAAAACCTTGAAGGATTGCCTTGATCACCTCTCTAGACTATCACTCTTGCATGCATGAATATGAAAATGGCCTAAACCGTAAATGGCTAATTTACACTCCTTTGAACGCCCAAGAAGAAATTGAAGAAAACCTTGAAGGATTGGCCTGGATCACCTCTCTAGACTATCACTCTGCATGCATGAATATGAAAATGGCCTAAAAATGAACTTAACCCCTTAAAAGTCACTATTCATAACTCAAAAACGACGTAGTTTAGGCCTTAGAATCTAGGAATTATGGAAAACCATTACTAAACTACATGTAAAAATAACTACCACCAATCCCAACAAGGACCTAACAACTTGTCATCAAGGGCCACTACCGTGGAGTCGTCCGCTAGGTACACCGCTTAAGTCAAGTCTTCGTAACTCGCCACGGTGACATCACGACCCGCATGGTGACCACGCAGTCGTGGTCACCACCCATCATGCGTACCTCATTCTCAATAAAACTTTACCCCGCTTGATCACAACTCATCCCACAAATCGCGGACTGACCACAACTCATGGGTCCTTCCTAAGTACACCGCCCTCTTCCTTCTCTCTTCTCATTCATCACTCCCCACGCATCGACCTAACGAGCCGTGGGGCCCGACCACGACTGTGGTCTCGCCCGTGGGGAGTCAACTTCCAAATTTCAAACTCTTCACCTACGCTCACCATAAGTCACATCACGACTGGTTAAAAATTCAACGAGTCACCTCTACTCTTAATTGCTTCTGTGACTCGACTCCAAATTTTAAAATTTTCTTCGCCACCACGGCCCGATCTTTGGGCTTTGGTATAACAATATCTCCTTGGGAACATCTGGCCCTCAAACATTGGAAAACATACAGTAAAGTTGAGAAATGCAATCATCATATTCAAATACTAATCATTAAGCTGAAACTAACATAATAACTATCTCCGATTCCAACTACAACCGAACCGACCACGAATCATACATACATCCATATACATAAAATAAACTTGGGAACATGAACTGAATAGATGAAAAATAAATGTTGTTTCAGTCAAAATCGATACTCCCACATGGAACCGAGCCGATGGGGAGAATAAATGTGGGTATTTAGCCATCATATCCGCTTTGGCTTCCCACATAAACTCTCCCTCAACATGCCGATTCCTCCATAACACATTAATTGAAGCTACTTCCTTGTTCCTTAGCCTTCAAACCTAATGACCCGTGATGCACGAAATCTCTCATAACTAAGGTTGTCTCTCACACCACACGCCCACCGGATCGGGAGCTAGATCACCCAAACACTTCTTCAAGATCGATACGTGGAAACCGTGATGCACGTAAGCTAATTCGTAGGGCACCTGCCCACCTTGCCAACCCATCTCACAATTTGATATGTGGTCGACATGTAGGGACTAAGTTTCCCCCTTCTTTTCTAACCTCATCACTCCCTTCATGGAGACAACCGTGAAATACCCAATCATCAACTTCAAATACCACCCCTTCTCCTCACATCAACATATAGGACTTTGCATACTCTAAGTAGTTTTCAACCCGTCCTCCTTTATCACCGAACTCCTTCTCCATCACCTCATGAATTGAATCTGGTCCTATCACCTGCCGCTTCACAACTTCAACAAACCAATGGGCTACCTACATCTCCACCTATGAGCCTCGAAATGGTGCCATCTGAATACTGGAATGATAGTAGTTATTATATGCAAACCTCGAGCAAGTGGGCAAATGCTCATCCCAAACTCGCTCTCCTCTCGAAGTCAATCACGCATGCCCGCAACATGTCCTTGAGAGTCTCGATTGTCCGTTCCGCTTGACCATCCATTTGCGGTGAAAGTCGTGCTAAGCTTAACCTCGAGTACCTAGTCCTTTTAGGAACGATCTCCAAAATCAGAGGTAAACAAACCTCTCAATTGACATGATGGACAAGGCACTCCATGCAGCCCGAACTAGCTCCCGGATTATAGTTTGGCATAATCCTCCACCGACTCCGTGGTTTGACCGGGTAGAAAGTGAGCGACCTTGGTCAACTCCGTCTCTACCACCACCTAAATGGAGTCATATTTGCTGACGAGTACGAGGCAACCCCGTGATGAAGTCCATGTTGATTTCTTCCACTTCCAAGTAGGAATACCGATATCCTGAAGCATGCCTCCTGGCCTCTCGATGCTCAACCTTACTTGCTGATTACCGACACCTAGCTACGAACTCCGCGGGAAATTCTTTTTCTTCATGCCATTCCACCAACAAATTTCTGTAGTTACTTACACATCTTGGTGGAACTCCGTACGGATTGAATACTGATCCGTGACCCTCGTGCAACATCCGGCTCCTCAAATCATCAACATCTAGAACACATAGGAGACCCTAGTACCGAAGCACACCATCTCCCTGAGAAGACCTCCACTTTCTTATTCTAAACGGGTCTCTTTAACTTCACCAAACCTGTGTCCTCGTCTTGTCTGGGGCCTTTTACATTAGTCACTAAGGACAATTCTAATTCGTTCAACCACAACACTCGCCACCTGGCCGAGCCAACCTAACTCCCAACCTTGAAAATCGATGGACATCCTTCACTGTTCTTCCCCTCATCCACAAGTGGACACACTCTCCATGTGGAGAGTCTACTAAGTGTGTCTCATAATATATTGGCCTTACCCGATGGTAAAGGACACTCATATCATAGTCCTTGAGTAGCTTCAACCACCTCATTTGCCGAAGATTGAGATCCATAAACAAATCCACATGGACCCCGTACAAGTAATGTCACTATCTTCAATGCCAATACCACCGCTACAATTCAAGATCAGCGGGTCGTGCAATTCTTCTCGTGAACTTTCTGGCTTGTCTAGAGGCATATGTTATAACCTTCCGTGCTACATCAATACACACTCAAGTCCAATCCTTAAAGCATCACAATACACAACAAACCCATCGCTATCTCTCAGCAGTCAACACTCTGTCAAGGAGCCTGCCTCAACTCTTGAAGCTCTTTTTCACAAGTCTCCGAATTACTGGAATTTCATCTTCTTCGGGTCGATTTGATCAAGGGTGCTGCAATGGATGAGAAACTCAATGAACTCGATAGTAGCCACTAAACCCAAAAGCTTCAATATTCAAGGATTCACCGTCTAGGCCAATGTACCTGCCTCTATTTTCTGCGAGTCCACCATTATGCCTTTCGCCATACCACATGACCCAAAATGCTAATGAAGTTAAACCAAAACTCATACTTTATAATTTAGCATATAATTGGCGATCATCGAGAGTCCGCAACACTACTCTCAAACGGAGCGCATGTCCATAAAAGCCGCAGGAGCACTCTTAGTCCAAAAACATAACTACAAGCTCATAATGACCATACCGTGTCCTAAAGGCCATCTTTGGGATGTCACTCTCCCGACCTAAGTTGATGGTACCCTGATCCGAGATTTATCTGAAACACTTGGCACCGAAGTCGGTCAAGTAAAACATCAATCCCGCAGGATACCGTTTTCGATGGTAACCTTGTTCAATTTCCGATAGTCAATGCACACATGAAGAGAAACTATCTTCTTTCTGACAAAGAGAACCGGTGCACCCCATGAATACTGGCTTGGCCTAATGAAACCCTTAACCAATAAATCCTTCAACTGTTCTTTCAAATCCTTAGCCTCTATTAGCCATTCTATAGGAGGAATATATATAGGCTTGCGTGTCGAGGAAAAGGTCGATGCCAAAATCAATCTCCCCACTCAGAGATTCCTCGTAAATCATCCGAAAGACCTCTTGTTATTCGGCGTACTAATGGAACCGATCGAACCGCCGTGGTCTCGAATTCAACATCCTTAACCCTAACTAACACGGTACACACAACTCCTTAGAAATCATCCTTCGCCTTAAGGTAGGAAATGAAAAGACTTACAGCACAAATTTCAACTACTCCTTCCACTCTAGGACTCGGTTCACCTGCAAATTTGAACACTACTCCCCGGTTCTACAATTAGTGTACATAACATGCATACAACCAATCCATGCCGAGAATAATATCAAAGTCATCATGGCTAACTCTACAAGGTATGTGGAGGTGACTTTATGCAATATTGTAATCGAACAACTTCTATACACTCACCTAAATACAACTAAATCACCAACTAGAGTAGAGATGAGAATGGTTCGACAAAATTTTAGAATGACTCCAAAGCACAAGAATATATGGTGTCACAAAAGCATAAGGTAACCCCGATCTAACAAAGCATAAGAATCAAAGTGAAACACTCATAACATACCAATAACCACATCCGTGAAGTCTCCTCAAGGCTTCGACGGTCGCAAGGGCATAGAACCCGTTTTTGGAACCGACCGCTACTGACCTAGTCGAGGCGCCCCGCCGAAGTGCGACGTGCTGGAGCGGCCGAACTAGCGGCCGGTATACGGCTCGTCGTCTCTTTGGATCTCGGATGAAGGCAATTCCCGAGTCCGTATCCGGCTTGCCACACCCGAAAGTAGCGTCTAAGCCAACTAGGCCCTCCCCTGGGTGATTCTTGCCGCACCTTGCACAAGTTGAGAAGGTGTGCTCTATCTGAATGCTACCGCTCCACGAATATGAAGATTCTCCGATCCCCTCGTGATCTAGATTGGTGTATTAGCTGATGATGGTGTTGGGGCAAAAGACCAATGATGAGACCGCCGGCACTTTCCACCCCGATCTAAAGCCGTAAAATCCCATGTTGTCGGCTCCCAGCCCTCTTGGCCTCTCGCTTCCGATACACTACCTCATCTACTATGCATGCAACACTATGAAAATCTATGTCTCACGAAGCCGGTGATCCTATAATGCTTATCCATGTAGCTCCGCCACTCCATGCACAATGATCACCCGAGCCCTCCGGCCCCGGCCAATTAACTGGCGGATCATACTGATAAGCTGTGAACTCCGTGAGTGTACTCATAACCCTACTTTAGATTTAGAAACCCAAATGCCTTCTCTCATTCTATAGCGAAGAACCGATCCAAAAGGCTCGATGAAACTCTTCCCAACCTATGTGGCCCTGGGCCCTACCGCCTACTATCTTCCCATCGTCTAAACCAAACATGTGCCACCCCTTTAGCCGATAAGAGGCCAAATCAACGCACTCCCCATTTGTCACCCCATAACTTGAGGATCTTCGAATCTCATCAATGAATTCATGGTCCTCATCTACTTTTGACCCAAGGAACTCCTACGTTCATTCTCAAGAAATTCTCGACTTCGAGTCAACACGTATTTCCATTTTGAGAACATGCGCAACCTCCATCCGATCACCCGAGTGGTCAAGGCCTACGCGAGCATCCGAATAGCCGCCCGAAACTCACGGGTAACCGGCTCTGCCCGGTGCTCCTAAACCGCGGGCCTGCTGCGCCCGTTACCGTTGCCATCCTTGTGGCCATCTCTCGCTTTCCATTACTCCTACCATTCATTCTTCTTCTAGATCCATGATTCCCGCAATCGCAAATAGCACGAGTTAGAAGGATAGGGAGACTTTCATCGCACGACATGTATCATGAAAGAAGGGAACATTTCTAAATGTTTTGTAGCCTCTTCGCCAAGGCATACCCACACCCATGAAAAAGATCACTTAACGTGGCTTTCAGACACCCTAGAAATCTTCAAACCTATGGCCTGAGCAGCATCAAGTTTGCCATGAACCAACAGAGGCCCGATTGCAACACTATATTCTCGAGAGATTCCAAGTCAACCATTTCATAAGCATACATCTAACTTGATCAATAAAATCAAGGATCAACATGATAAGCTTAGCAAAATTCTAAATTAACATAATAAATGCATCACACAATCAAGTTGAAATACATTTTGTCTTAAAAGCCTCTAAACATGACGAAGCAAGGACAAGACCCCCAACTAACTCAATAATACCTAAACCGAAATACATAGAGAAATTTCGAATAAGTCTAGTCCTTGGGAGATGAGGACTCACCAACAATGCGATAAATCAATAATTATCATTTGACCTGGCCGAGCCGGAGAGCCGCTCTCCTCAGATTACAAATTACACAACACAAAGTGGTGCGGTCGTATGTAGAATGTACCGAATATGCAATGAAAGTAAAACATGATATTTAAGAATAGCAAAAACTCATAAGAGATCATAAGAGTGGGACAACATGTTATAACATGAATACGCATGTAACATAAGGCTCAAGGTTTTTAAAACCATTCGTAACCCATTCAATACCATAGTCATAACAAAACTTTATAAATCATCACTTGAGCCAAATTAACATAACATGATAATGCATAAAACATGCGGAATAATGGGATATTCTCATAACTAACATACCCCCTGAGACACACATGGAGTCTACCAGAATCCCTAACAGTGAGGGTGTCTGCATCTTGCAAAGGTATAACCATGAAGGATTGGATATCACACATGAAAGGGACCATTTAAGCATAGGGAATAGTCACAAGGTAGGTCTCATCATGTCCTATGATGGCACGTAGTTCCGAGATTTAGGCAAAACCTCGGCCCCAACCTACTTGGTGTTAAATACTCCGAAAACGTATATAGTGCTGATAATATAATATGCATGAGATTCATGGCTAGTTAAATCATGATAATCATAAACATGCTTGTAATACATGAAATAGTCATGAGGGTAAGGCCCATGAGTCGCTAAAAACATAATTAGTAAATCATGAGATTCATGGTCACTTGTAAATGATATATAGGCTTGTAAATCATAAATTCATAATGGAAATTTGAATGAATCCATATTGTGACTCATAAATCATGATGAGTTTATGAATATCAACAATAGGGGTAAAAATCATAACTCAATTCATCATGGAATGTGTGTATAATTAGGCATAATTTATTAGAAATTTGAACCAATAAAATTTACAATCGAATTAGTTTAAAGATCCGATCATGATTCATATAATATAGTGTAAAACATGAAAAATAATAACCCATGCATAGATCATTAGAATTCCATAAGATTCAAGATAAAAACTTCTATAAGAATTTTGAACAACACTTCATGAATTAGAGATAGATTGTGCATGGGTGTGAACAAAAACACCCACTCATAATCCTACATACCGTAAATGGCCGATTCTTACACTCTCTTTGAATGCCCAAGAAGAAATTGAAGAAAACCTGAAGGATGCCTTGATCACCTCTCTGCACTATCACTCTTGCATGCATGAATATGAAATGCCTAAAATGAACTTAACCCTTTAAAGTCACTATTCATAACTCAAAACGATATAGTTTAGGCCCTAGAAATTTAGAAATTACTAAAACCCTTACTAAAATCGCGTAAAATAACTAACGACTCACACAAGGCCACGACTCATGGAGTCGTCCGTCGTGTGCACACTTCAGCCAAGTATTCTCGAGTCATTACGGTGACATCATCACGATTCATCGTGACTACGAGCTCTGGTCACCACCCATCATGTGCACTTCCTCATTCTCACAAAACTTTACCCCGGCTGATCACAACTCATCCCACACCTGCAGACCGACTACAACTCACGGGTCCTTCCTACACCGCCCTCTTCCTTCTCTCTTCTCACTCATCACTCCCCACGACCGACCTAACGAGTCATGGGGTCTCGACCACGACTTGTGGTCTCGTCCGTGGGGAGTCAACTTCCCAAATTTCAACCACTGGGGCCTCACCATGAGTCACATCAGATTCGCGGCCGCACCAACCGATCACCTCATGACCCGTTCTCGTGACTCGATGCCAAATTCTAAACTTTTCTCCGTTTCAACTCCCGAGATTGATCTTTGGGCTTCCTAGGGTATAACATCACCCAAGCATTTCTAAATATCAAAATATCCCTCATGAGTTGGAAAATGACGGTCATTTGCCTAACGCAGTCGCTAACTAACCCATGGTTGGGAAAATTTATATTTCAAACAAATATGATGGATTAAGTAAACATCATCATTTGCCTAACGAAATATTAAGTGACCCATCATTTGAGCTAGTGGGAAATTTCCAAGATACTTCATCAATTAAGCAAACGATCGCCATTTGGGTTTAATGAGTCGCCAAACAATGTCATTTGCCTAATGAGCTCGCCAAACAACGCTATTTGCCTAAAGATAAGTAACACTCATCATTAACAACGATCATCAAATGACTCGCTGCTTCTGCAATAAGAGATTTTCCGTCAAACCATTAAGGGCATTTTCATACTTCTAAGCTTCTAAGTCTTAAACTACATCGCTTTAAGCCCAGTGGTGTTTTAGAGGATAATCAACCCTATCATATTCATTCTAACTAACACTCTAATTAGAAGATCAAGTTCCTTAAAATTCTCAAGCTTTTATAAATTTTTGCTCAAGTTTCTTCTAAGAATCAATTGGGGATTTCAAGACTGTTGTTGACTTCCAATTTCCAAGTATGCGAGCTTATTCAATGATGGGTTCTTCCACCCTCATTCCCTTTTCTAATCAAATTATGATCACCCCCCAATACCCTAATTTCGAAATTCAAAAGGGTTTGTGTCAGTTATGAAATTCCTCCATGATTCTATTACGGGCATAGCTTAATTGGATATTATATTATTATTTCCATGTTGGGGTTATAAGAATTCTTCAAGTCTTCATGAAATTAGATTCATTATGTTTCAAACATGATTATGAACTTTTTAGAGATAAATTTCTTTTTTATGAAATTCTTATGATTCTATTATGATTTCAACTCTCACAAGCCCTAATTTATGATTTATGACTTATGATATAATCTTCTACAAGAACTCTTCGTGAATTTATGACTTTCAAGTAAGGAGATTTTCTCAAGCATATATGATTTTCATGATTATCAAGTTTATGTTTATGGCCGACTAAGGCCTTCTTTCATGGCTAGCTCACGCATTTCAAGTATGTTCACGTATATCATGACTTAAACTAGCCCATGAACTTCATTTATGATTTCACAATATTTATATGATCCCTTATGTGCATATTTCTGGGAGTAAGGTTCAAGACTAAGTAGGCTCGACGTTCGTAAACTCGGGTCTCAGAACTATGCACCAACTAGGTTTATATTCATGGACTCTAGGTGGTCCCTATTAGCGATATCACGCCATTTATGTCTCGTTGCTCCGGCAAGCTCGGGGATCGCTTCCGTCCACTTGAGTGAGAGATAGTCAGCATCATATAAGCTCTATCACGGTGGTGCTCTGCTAAGCAGTTAACCTCCCATTATTCCTTATGTTTACTTTAATGACCATGTTTGGCGACATTTTTGGCTCAAGGTATGATTTACAAAGTTTCTCTCTTATGATTATAATTATGATTGGTTTATGAATGCTTTTGAAAACCTTGAGTTTTCTGGGCTGCTTATGTTATGATTATCACTTCATTTTAAAATGTCCTACTATTATGTAATCTTATGTATTTTATTAGCCCATTTTTACTTACTTCACATACCCGCACATTCCAAATATCGACATATACTCTATGCTATATCAAGCTACGCATACAAAAGCTCCGTATGATCGTATCTTAGTCTGTCAAGGCCTAGTTCCCACAAACTCTTAGTCCAAGCTCTAACATTGGTGAGTCCTCATCCTCTCGAGGATCTTCAGTTAGTGATGAGTTATTTTACTTTCAAGTTTTAGATTTTTAGCGAGCTAGTTGGAGATATTGTCCCATCGCTTTTCGCTATGTTAGAAGTTTCAGACAATATGTAATAATCTCACTTTGTCGTTGTTGACTTTGCATGGTTATTATGTATTTCAAACTTTCGCTTATTCATATTCATGTTATCGATTTCGCTTGAATTTATGATTTTTATGTTTTTATGTTTATGTCATGGGTCAACTTGGAGCCATTTGTGTTCTAGGTTCCATGTCTCTACTGAGTCTCAATGTGTCATGACAACCTCAAGGACAAGAAAATTTTCAAAATTAGCGCTTGCTCTAAGGGTTTCAAGGATACTACGACTCTAACAAGTCCCAACAAAAGAGAATTGATGAACCAATACCTCTTCTTCAAAAATATGTGTTCTATTGTAGCGGTCCAAAGCCACGCATCTTCTTCTCGGTTCTAAGTGGTCGCTAAAGACCACCAAAAAGTTGTGGAGGAAGAAAGCCCCATCAAATTTCTTTCTTCAATTTCTCCATAAAGCATTAGCACTGCATATCTGCACTCAAACAAAATACTTTTTCAAACAAAGGTTCCTCCCGATGAACCTACTTATTTTAAAATGATAATGTTTATTCGCTCGTCCGTGATTGAGCCCAAGCTGATAATTTCAAACCCCCAAGAGGTGGCTAAAAATTCTTAGCCCTTTCCGCCAATTTTGTCAAAAACTTCTTTTCCTATACCCAAAAACTCTAAGAGTTCATTCTCATAGATACAAAATCCATTCAAGCCCCCAAAGACAAAAAAATGTAAACATTTGTTACCCATATCAGCTGTGTAGATTAATAAGATAATCTCTATCAAAGGAATTAGGAATGCACTACCAAATATAGAAAAAAAAATTTCAACCATTTGAACCAATAAATTTTTTAATTATTTGACTACATATCGCGGTGATGAACGCTGTCACCTTTCAAAACAATCTCAACAAACATTCTTAGTTTCTCATACGGGAAAACAACTAACTCGACTTCCCTCGCGGGTTTTTGCGTCACGGTGGCTTCCGCTTATGGTCACAAAGCCGAAATCCTTCCTCCTCGTCTTGCAAAGTATATAAATATTTTTCCAAAAGTTTTTAAGTGAGCAACAAATCTTTCGCATCTTATAATTCTTCCATGTTTCATATCCCATGGATCTACTCACAGAAATTTGCCTTCCACATACCGTAAGGACACAAAGGACTCTCATGGTTAGCCCCCAAGGTCATTCTTAAATGGTATAAAAGTTGGAACCTTCAAAGCTTACGTAGCGAAAGTAGAAAAATAGTTCCCGCAAAATTCGAAGTATTTGACCTTAAGATGCCACCTAAATATCATTTTTTATAAATAAAAACTATCATACTGCTACTTCAAGCAACAGAGGAGATTTTTATCCAACAAATGGAAAAAATTCTTCAAGAAATTGGGAAGCTAAACCCCAACCATCAATTGCGTGCATCGGAAAAATTTCGAAGGCTCAAGACAAAGAAGGCTGTTCTCTACATCAATTTCAAGATAAATCGACATCACAAGACATCACCAAAATTGATGTCATGCATGACATCATCGTACAAATTATTGAGGGTGATATTGTACCCAAGGTAGAATATATATATATATATATATATATATATATATATATGTGTGTGCGTGTGTGTGTGTGTGTGTGTGTATGTATTTATATTCGCCATTAAAAGATAATGGCATGTATGACACTTTCAGGTCATGACAATGGTATAAATAAGCTCAACTATTAATAGATGGCATAGACGATCCTTTTCCAATTACGATGACATATTTGAGCTTTCTTCCTTATTAATATTTAATAGAGGAATGAGAAAAAAGTAATTCAAAACGAAGAGCTTAACTTGAAGAGGACATTTTACGTTAGTAATTTTTTTAAAGAATCAAGGTGCTTAGATTTCAGAAGAGGATTAGGCTCTGCAAAATTTTCAACCTTGAAGATGTCATATATAATTTCAAAACTTGTGAATATTGAAGCTTTAGAGCCTAATACCAATTTAAAATCTTATTATCTCGACTATTTCGCTCTTAACGTTTACTGATAAACATAAGTTGACTCACAAGATACAATTATTTAAAGATAATGACATAAAGAAAGGAAAAAATCATAATAATATGTTTCATGATGATAAAACAATCATGTCACTATAACCTAAGATGTAATTCAAAAGCTTGTACCCTAAAATAATTTCCGTGATTACCACAATTTGTTTATTTATTGAATTTATTTAATTATCAATAAACTTGGCCCAGATCCACTTATTTGACACTCTAAAATGTTATCTTTTATTCATGTTGTCTCGACCTATCAATAACACATGCCTGATTGATTTTTCTATGAGACGATACTTGACCCAATAAATTTTGATACAACAAACTTGATTTTGCCAAATCATGAATCATGTATTTACTTGATTCGCTTAAATTTATACAAATTTATGCCACACATTTATCTCCCTTAAATCTAACTATTAAATAGGTGTCATTTATTTAGCTTGTGTTCAAACAAATTTGAATTTTTATAAAAATAAAATACAACTTCAATATCTCAATCACGTTGTTTTTATCATGCATAACGTATTAATATCCATCCAAGATTTTATGGTTAAAAGTTATAAAGTGATAACACGTTTTAATACATGTTCCAAAAAATAGAAAAGATGTGGATTTGCTTCCTTCGAAGTATGGCTCTAGAAATCTATCATCCAATAGTTATCGTCATTGGATATACATGCCGCTAATTCTTGTTAATAAATAATTGCTATTTATGATTTAGTTGATGAGTATCAAAGGATTACCACAAATAACTATCTACGCTTGTAAACAAAGAAAACTTAAATAAAAGATGTATCAACCTGCATAATATCACGTATAGAAAAAGAGAAAAAGAATAGATATGTAACTTAACTTAGATCCGTTTTTGCAAGGAGATCTATTTGGACAAATTTTCAAATGGTTCATGAGTGGTGATAGTATGATAGAATGAATTGGGAGTGTATATATAAATAACGGAAGGGAGGGACAACAATAACAGAAGCAATTCGAAACCCTAATTAATCTTTTGCTATCAATTTAAGAAATACTTTCACTCTGTCACTCCCGTGTTAGAGATAAAACACAAAAATAGTTTCTTAAATTTAGGTTTAGACTCAAAGTAGTTCCTAAATCTATATGTATCTATCTATCTATTTTATATCTATATAAAAGAAACTTGACATTGGGTTATGTGGCAGGTCTCAAACATCAGCAATTATATTTATCTTTAACCACAAAATTTGCCACTATTTTCTGACAAAAAGTTTTCACCAAATACTTTAAAAAATAATAAATAAATTGAAGGAAGAAAAAAGAACGCTTCAGCAACACAAATATACATCGTTTACCTCTTTTGATTATATACACCGCTTCATTACCTCTTTCTCTTCTATTATCGCATCCCAGCCAATCACTTCACCTTCTTCTATCTCTCTGTCGCCCAAGGCACGTTTTTTCCCTCTTTTTCTAAATTTTTGATTTACTTTCATGATTCTCTTTTTTAGATTTGCAGGTTCTCTTTCATGCTTTGTTGGTTTTTCGTCTATATCATGAATACAATATTCCTTACTGTTTAGGGCATTAGAAGATGCATTTAATTTTGTCAAACCCTTTGTGTGAGAAATTGTTCTTTAGTACTTTGCAAATATTCTTTTTAGTTTTATGGCCTTTGTACATGATATCCTCATTTTTACATATAAGATATTTGAGAAAGTCATTTTCTTTTGTTCAAATTATAAAAAGGTAAGGAATATTATTCTCTCTGTATTTGTAGGGCTTGAAAACCTTACATTTGTCTATTCAGATTTTATTGCGAACTTTAAATGTGAATTTTTTGAATGAATATGAAATTAAAATCTTTTTTTCCTGAAACATGTGAGGTATTGGTAATGGTTTAAGCACATTTTCTGCAACTTTTTATTGATTCTCGCTTTCAAATCTTTCTAATCTGCAGTTTTTATATTACTCATTTGGATGGGAACAAGTTCATGGACAATAAGCTCAATTCATTGGTTGTTTTGGTTTAAGCATATTTTTCGCAATTTTTGCTATTGATTTTTAATGTGTAGTTTTCATGTTACTGACTTTGATGGAACAGAGTCCGTGAGCGAATGTCATCAGTTACATTGAACGGGTATCTACATAGTTGTACGTAATTGAAACAATAATTGCACAATACACTATGTTACTTTGAATTATTAATTTACTACATATATAGTTGCATTGTCCTCCTTAGAAACTCTCCAGAAGAACAAATACACTCTCTGAATATTAGATTCATGGTACTTGTCTTCAACAATCAAAGTAGCCTATTTTAGATGTAATTAGTAACTGTTTTTCCAACTTACTTTTGATTTTTAGATTGAGAAATATCCATAGGCTAAAGTATATCTTACATCTGAATGGTTGTAAGTTGCATGACGTGTGCTAAACTCATTCTGTATCAAAAATATATATATATATACACGGTATATGAAAAATAGCCCATTTTCCAGAAAAATCCAAGAACATATATAGTAGTTTTGTAGTAGCGTCATGTCTACTGGTTTCATTAGTAAAAACTATACATTCAAGTTAGCTAATAAAGTAAATTACTTTACAGTCTTTATAAATAACATATAATATTTTTCGTCTTACTCTCAAACATTTGGCTCTTTTCCCTTTTCTATTAATACTTCTTATTTACTATTGTAATAGAGGGGGCAATGAAGAATAGTAAGTGCAATGAATGATTTAAATAAATGAGGATACGAAAGGGTAGTAATATAAGAGTCAATAATAATTCTCTTCCTTTATGCAAGTTGATTGTGCTTTCTTCAAACTACTTAAATATCGTGTAACTCAGGATGATATTTTGAAAAGATGATAATGTATCATGGACTCATCTAGGGTTGATTCATTCTCCCATCTTGTGGCCCTGGCCCTGGCCCTAGCCCTGATAGTAGTATTCTTGTATTGGTGAAACTTCCTTTCTAAATTTATTCTCATAAAGAGTTGCATTATATGCTAAGCTTGCGAATTTATTTATTTTTTACGGATGGTTGTTGTCAATTATCTATTTTTGCATTTGATATACACCTTTTGTATAAGTGGTATTTATATTATAAATATATTTGAATTAGTTTGTTTAGATTAAGTTTAACTTTTTTTTTGCTATTAGCAGTCATCTATTAGCAGTCATTTGGACAATTCATTATGAAAGTTCAAAGAGCTATATAATGGCTTGACAGTTTCGGAATTGACTGGGACAAATCGAACGGGTCTTTCATTTGAAGGTTTTCGCTTTTTTAATTCTTTTTAAAAAAAATTGTATAAATCTACAGTTGCTCAGTTTTTTTCTAATCTTTATGTCAGGAATTCTTTATTATGCATATTGATTTAGTTCAAATGCTGGAAAAAATGTATGATTCTATGTGGGAAAAATGTATGATTCTATCTAAAAAAAAAAAAGGCATCTAAGGCAATCGGATTCTCCCTTCTTACTGTTTGAAACATAAACATTTAATCATATATTTCGTAATGTATCTAGAATTAGAAGCGAATCGAACAGAAAAAGAGATTTCATAAAATGATAGATTTATAATGAAGTTTGTTATCTATGAGTTACTCATTAATACACCCATATTAAATTCTTTTGACTTATGTAAGCGACAAAATCTTCGGGAGACAAAAAAATTGCGCTTTCATGATACCAAAAAAAACTTATTGAGGGGTGCGCTCCTACAAGCTGGTGAACTATTGCAGCGGTTTCATTTTGGACTATTACAAGGCACTAGAAGAAGTAAGATTTGGTTATATTCATGATAAGAAAAGAGTTAGGGTTAATCTTTTGGATGCTATTGTCCGAATATTATTTTGATTGTTTAATGGCAGAAAAAATTATTATCTTGCTTCATCGCATATTGGGAGACCTTGATTTTATAGGGATATAATGGCAATATATGTAGGTGAGATGGATATTCAAATTGTTCCTTACTGTCAATTGAGATTCAAGATTTTAACTGCATCAATTTTTATTTTTATTTGCTATTTAACTTTCTTTAGTATTATAACTATTAAAGTGTAGTTTCTTTGCTGAAGTCGTTAATGAGATTTTGTAAATATATATATATATATCATCGTTATTTAATGTATGCAATCTATTTATCTTTCTTATTTTGGTATATGCCTTTGTTTTTGCTATATTCTCCATTTTGCTTTTCTTTTTCGTTTCTTCAATAGTAAATGAACTAACACCAAGATTTCAATATTGACTTGAAGGCGGAAGATTATTGGAAGTATGTAACTTTTTTTGTTTGTTGTTTGGGTCCCTAGCTTATTTAAACTAATAACCATTAATTTTAATTACAGCGATGATTATAGAAAGCTTTTACATCATGAACCTCTTAAAAACAGGTGTAAAGCTGTGGAATTAGATATTATTTGCTTTTAGTTTCAGAAATAGATGCATGATTATTTTGTGAAAGATAATTCAATATTGAGAAGCATGGAACAAATGTGACAATCGAGATTCAGGAGATGGGTTGAAGATACAATTGATCAAAGAAGAAGACTTTTTCGATCATTCACTAAAGTTCTTGTACTCACCATGTCAAATCTTCTAATTTTTGTTGTAATATTTTTAGTATCTTGATTTTTATGAGAATTTCTACTTTTGTTATTTGAATAGTAGAAAAGGATCATTAGTAAGTTTAATGAGATTATTTATGACCGCACATAGCGTGGACAAATTACCTAGTATATAATAAAGCACTAAAAGTCTTTGTATTTTTTTTACAGTTTTGATCATGAAAGAAATTTGTTAACAACTAACTGGATCCTTTTTATGCCCCCACCCAATACAAAATAGTCATGACTATATTGTTAGGTATTATGAACTATATTTCAATTATTTGATGTTTCATTATGCACTTATGATATAAGTACGACTTCTATCATACTTTGAGAATCTTTTGTGATATTTGAATTGATTAGATGAGTTAGTCAGATTGCCATAACTTTTTGAGTTTAGATTGTGACAAAAGGTCATCAAGTCATAAGAGTTACCGAGGAAAGTATAGTGACACAAGCAGTCTATCAACTATAAAGATTTGTCCTATTTTCCATTGAAATGCTTAGACCAAAGAGTCTTGTCACTTTTCGTAGACATTCATAGAGATATTTTCACCAATTTGGCTGCGAGAATCCTATCATCAAAGTTTGAGAATAAAAGTAGGGTGATATGAGTTTGCTCGAGTATAGCATACAATTTACTCACCCAACCCGTTGTGCACCACATCTAATTCTAGATAAAGTGACCATCATTTAGAGGTTTGTCTGAGGGTTGATGGATAAATTGTCTAAATATATCTAGAAGAATGAGAGTCTCAACCTTTAGAATCATAGTTGATCTTGCTTGAGAGATTGAAGAGATGTACAACGACAACACAACTTATAAAGATCCAAGCAAGAAGGTTCGCACCTTTCATATTCTTAATGGTGCTCTTAGTGGGGAGGCAAGGGCCATCACATCAAGTCTCATTTGGGATTTATTCATTTAGTATTCTCACCGGCTAAACTCAATCAATTTAGCGGGGGGAGGATCACCAAGTCTAGGGCCAATCGTGACACACAATAGCTAAATTTCAACATCTTTCTATAAATCTGTTATAATCTAAATTCAGAAATCTAACGAATCATAATGTATCTTTCTAGAACCAGTAAAAATAACTCTTATATCCCCACCATTGGTATTAACCTGCCATGATTCATGCTTAACACAGTAAATTCAAAAGAAAAATGGTGTAAATAATCACATGACATATAAGAACTTTTTAGACAAAATAAATTAGTGATAAAACTGTATACACATATTCTAGTGCAATCACTGCAAAAATTCATATCACAGTTGTATAATGTATAATTAATGTATATACAGCGTATAATATTATTAGTGGCATAAAAATCGTTATACATAATATATATCTACAATGAATATCCACTTTAAACTTTACAAGTCATACATATGCTTTGTATACCAAGTTTTTAAGCACCTGACATATATATTATTACACAATATGAATATTCATGGTACACATATTTACATTACATCTCCTCCAATCAACGTTACACTTTTATTTTAACACTAGTCACATAACAAGAAGAAGAATCCATTCAAGTTTTCTTCAACAAACATTTTTAATTTTGAAAGAATCATATTTGGAATCCATTAATGTAGTTTTTAATTATTTTTTCCACTCAAACTCAGCTGAACAATAAATTCTAGCACAAATAAAATAAGAAAGTTCTTTCTCTTCCAAATAGTTGCGACACCATACAGAGATAAACATCGACAAAGATAACTATTTAATTTTGTTCAGTTTTGTATTGTTTTTGTACAGGTCTTTTATTGAGTAATTAAAAGAGCAGATTTTTATGTTGATTTTGTTCTGTTTTTATCAAGTGAAAGTGTAATTTTTTATCATGTAAGACTGCAGATTTTTTCTCAAGTGAAACTGCAGTTTTTTACCTAGTAAAAGTGCTTCTTTCCTCTTTTATTTATTTAATTTTTTTTTTTTTTTTTTTTTTTTTTTTTTTTTTGCATTTTATTCTATTTTATCAAGTAAAGTACATAATTTTGTACAATCATTTATCAAGTAAAAGTGCAGTTTTTTAATTTTTTGTGCAGATTAATACCAAATATTTGAGGCTACATGATTAAGTGTTGGAATTGCAGCTAAAATGCACCTGCAAATATGTCATTTTGAGGCTAAATTCTTTAAACAATGTCCATCTTACCAACACTAAATGCTCTGTGGATGTTTATCTGAGAAAAAAGTGATGGTGGGAAAGGGTATTAGAAATTGCATATGAGTTTATTGGGTCAGGTAAAAAGTGGTGGGGCAAAAATAAAATTGAAAGTAAATTTTAATTCTGGAGAAAGATATTAATATCGACGCCACGTAAAATGATAAGAAATAAATATGAGAATTAATAAATTCAAGAATAAATATGTGTTGAAATTGAATGACAAAGACAATTTTATTAAATAAATAAATAAAAAAGAAATATAATTTTTTTAAAAGTATAAACAAATATTGTTATGAAATAATAAAGAAAGAACAAGAATATTATAGAGAAAGAGAGAAGTTCTTATTTCTCTTGATGGGATAAAATACAATGAAGGAGAACCCCTCTATTTATAGGGATAATTTCTCTAACTTTTCTCCAAAAGATAGACTTTCGCTATAATATAAACACATGTATCCACTACAATACAAATACCTTTATAAACATTCATTATAATACAAATATGTTTATAACACTCCCTTGAATGTCTATGTGATAGATAATGTGCCTCGATAAAACTTTACTAAAAACCAGTGGAAAATCTAGTGAAGGATAAAAAGTACACATATCTACTACGCATTTTGGTCAGCCTTCATTGAAAACCTTATAAGGAAACCTAAAGGGGACAAAAACCTCGTAAGGGAAAAAAAGTACAGCGCGATTAACTCCCTAATTAGAACATCCTGAATCTTTGCATCCTGATCTTGTGCATCATCTTATTGAAAGTTGCAGTTGGTAGAATTTGGTGAATAAACCCCACATTATCACTTGAACAAATCTGTGCACGCTAATATCACCATTCTTTTGAGTTCATGTGCGTGTAGAAGAACTTTGGCAAGATGTATTTCTTCTATCTCCTTTTATGAATCCTCCTTTTATTTGTGCTATGCATGCTGCATTATCTTCATATAAAATTGTGGGTAATTTGTCACATTTCAAACCACATTTTTTTCTAATGAGATGTATCATGGACCTCAACCACACACATTCCTCGGAAGTTTGCTTCATGAATAATTATTATCTCAACATGATTTGATGAAGTAGCTACAAGAGACTGCTTTGTAGATCTCCAAGATATGGCAGTACCTCCACGTATGAACACGTAGCCAGTTTTAGATCAAGTTTTTGTGTGGGTCGTATAAACAATTAAAGACGAAGATAACCAATAAGATCGGGACCGCAATTGTTAGAATAATATAATCTCATATTGGTAGTCCCTTTTAGATACTGCACTATGTGTTTGATCCCATTCCAATGTCTCCTAGTAGGAGCAGACTATATCTTCGTGACCAAGAATTTCCTTGTTCTTTTAAATCCTTCAAGGATTTTCATATATCCTTCGCCTCTAGACATGAAAATAGTTTCATTATGTATGCATACCAAGTTTTTCATATTGCCATACTTTGCGAGGAACCTCTCCATATAATAATGCCAGAATTTACGAAAAATCTTTATGCCACAAGTATCCATTTATATCCACCGACATTAAACTTGGAATTGCGTATTTTAATTGGTCAATTATTTATCTGTCCATATTTTTGACAGATTTGAATTAAGATCCTCACAATCACTTATAATATTGAGCGCTACATTATATCAAAGGTATCTGCCGATGATCATTTTGATATCATTTTCAATGCGACATAACTTATTGAGATCTCTTTATTTTTCGTCATTTTCAGGTACCTGAACCTTTGCCAAGGTTTTATGAAGTGTTATGTCGTGGTGCTTTCTTAAAGCACTTGCCTCATCATTATATATCTTAATCATTTGCCTTCCTTCTTCAAGGAGTTCTATATTTGGAAACCGTTTGTCTATCACGCTTCATGCCTCATAGACTCTGTCCTTCAAGGACCTTTCATTGGAGCATTTGCAATCTTAAATTATAAAATAGAGTTAACAAATATATCTGACAATTGATTTGCAATATTTTTCAAGTGAATTATCTATTGAACTTTAAGTTCACTTTTTTTTCCCAAGGATCTAGATAATTCATCCCACACTCAATTTTCAAACGCTAATCATCTCCCCAATGTTAGAAAAACTAACATTTACCCCCTAAGCTCATTTGGGGACCCCATCTTTGTGCGTTCTGGTGGAGCAATTGAATCATATATCATACATTCAAATTTTATGGAATTATTTGCCCCGAATTCTCAATCCACCAGGATAGTGGGAAACCTTGTTAGCTTGATGCATTCAAGTGTTGCTATATGTTAAATAAACATATCTCAAACCAAATTTTATTTAAGTTTTTCATAACCAATGATTTAGCTTTAATTGGAGGCATACAATTTTTTCTAAACCAACATAGATATAAATCAGCATTATCAACATGATTTTATAATTTGGAACTATGCTCTTAATTTAATAATTCGAGCAATAACCTTACAAAAATCAATTGCAAGTTGATATCAAAACACATATGACCCTACCATAGATGCATCTATTAGCAAATGGTTCACATGGTAGGTGAACGGGCCCATATTCACCCTTTTATAAGTTCCAAAATTTCAGTGAATATTTAAGTTCAATCTTAGCCGATCAAGATCATCTCTCTATCACGAGAACAAGCAACACAAGAGAATTCTGAAGAATCTTTATTTCTTCAAACATATAGCCACGTGAATTCTCAATTATTTTTGCATCACATTTGAACCGGGATGCATAACCAAGAGGTTAACTTATTTACAACTTCAGTTTATGCATGTGATTTCATCATCATACCCATATTTATGTACTACAAAAACAGCGGCAATCTACATAAATATTTATAAACTCGCTTCAATTGTAGTAGCATGATCTTCCCATAATTTATAGTTTCACTTTTTTTCAATGTCCTTGAAACTTATAAGTTTCCTTTTGAGACTTACTACAATAATTTCATTCCTTCAGATAGTAATACATTAGCTCTTCCGGAGCTCTCAATTAATTTTGTGTACTACCACATATTCAATCGCGATCATCATTAATAATTTCTCGACATAGTTTCAACTTTGAAATAATTTTGAATGTTGATGAGCTATACCGTCTTGATGGATCCAATTCATATCGTGTCTTTGGGTGATGACCATCTTCAGTGGTCATACCTTTCTTTTTAGGCTATTCCACAAAACAAGTGGATCCTTAATCGTGAGATATACAATTTTAAGAATTTCGTCAATATGACGACGCAAGAATATCATAACCTTAACACGATCTTGATTTGATGCTTTATTTTTACTTTTAATGCCTCCAAGACCCATTGCATCTATATGGATTTCAGCATCCAACATCCATGAAAGATAGTTTTTTCCCGAACTTTGAAGGGCAATGAAATCAAGTTTCGTTAGATTGCCATATTAAAAGAAAGAGAAAATAATACTCGGGGCCTTCAAATTTTGAGACAGTAGAGTCGTACAACAACAATATCACCAAAGGAATATCACTCTTGTGGTTAAGTAATACATCTTTCGAAAAAGAAATTTTAATTCTTCTTACCTCGCATCTTCAAAGTGAGCGTTCCGCAAGTAGATCGTGTTGATAACGTGTTATGAAATAATAAAGAAAGAACAAGAATATTATAGAGAAAGAGAGAAGTTTTTATTTCTCTTGATGAGATGAAATACAATAAAAGAGAACCTCTATTTATAGGGGATAATTCCTCTAACTTTTCTCCAAAAGATAGAATTTCGCTATAATATAAACACATATATCCACTACAATACAAATACATTTATAGACATTCACTATAATACAAATTATATTTTTATAACAAATATGATCTTTTTAAAAATAAATTGAAAGCAAAAATAAAAAAGAAGACACAGAGGGAGAGGAGTTCACGAGGAATAAGGAGGTGGCAAGAAAGAGAATGTTATGAGACCCAGGGCTTTGTAAATTGTAATGCGTTGCCACATTTTTTAAAATGCAAATTTACAAAATATGTTTATTTTTCGTTTAAGTGCTAATTGAACTGTTATATGTATTAAACATTTATTTGAGGATTGATAGATCCATTATTTAAAGATATTCAATGAGAAGCTCAATCTTTTATTCCACAGTTAATTTTGTTTGAGAGCTTGAAGATGTACAACGATAACATAGCTTACAAAAATCAAAATAAGAACGTTCACACTTTAATATTATCTATGGTACTAGTAGGGCAAGAGGTTGTTAGAGGGCCACAAAGGCAAGTTCTATTTGGGTTTATTCATCATTTATATTTTCATCAGTTAAACTCAATCAAAGGAAGGGTGAATGTCACCAAATTCAGAAATATTCAGACTAACCGGAACTCACAACCACTAACCAACGTCCTAAAATAAGATTTGTTGCCAATTTTGTATCAACTCTTTCTTAGTCTTAATCTTAACAATTGTTAGTGTAGACTCGAATTTACTCTCTCCTAAGAGTTGACCCAATAATTCATGGTTCGTTCAATTTATTTAAAATTTTATGAGTTTTGAATATACATAATTTCGTATTGGACACCTTTAACTCATTCAATATAACTTATTTTTAAAATGGTTTTTATTTTAGTTCAAGTTTAACTCTAACTAATTTTAAAGATCGTTTTTAATTAAATATATTGCTTGAGATTCACTTATTTTTTATGTATTACTTTTATTATCCCACGTATTTTATAAGTTTGATATTATAATGTATTCTCATTAAATTAATATATTCAATAATAGTGAAAAACTAATCCATGGCTTAATTACATAATAAATTTTCAATACTTTCAAAATATTTAAAATTATAAAATAAATTTTAAATGAAATATAACAGAAGATAATTTTAAAATAAAAATAAAAATATATGGATAAATCTGACCCTTATGACCGGGTCAAACACTGTGAGCGCCTCTAGTTAGTTGGGCCTAGACATTGTCAAATTTTATTTCTGTTTATTTTGGGCTCACTTAAATCTGTTTATGTACATATTTATTTTCATCCAATAAATGAGCCATGAGCTCCTATTTTAATTTTATTTTTTTAAAAGAAAATCTATTCATGAAATATTTTTATTTGTGAAATTCATTGAGTTAATATTTTAATGTAATTGATAGTTTCCTATTTCATGTGAAAACTTTGTCAGAATTAAGGACTAATACAAGATAATATGGTAATAACAAGAATATTACTGACCTAAGAATTTAATGAGGTGTAAATTTAAATTAAAGAAGGTAAATTTGGACATTTTTTTGTGTATAAATGTATATATATTTGTTATATTACTTCATTCAAAGTGATATCATAAAATTGAATAAAAAAATTACTTAAAAATAAGTTCAGAATCTAAATGATGGGGGAAAAGCCAAACAGGGTGCAAATTTAAGTGTATTTTTATCTTCACAGAATTTTTAATGCGCTATATTACAATGAATTAAAATATATATATGCGCTATATTAAAAATGAAGTGTGTTTTTGTAAGCCCTCTTCTACTGAAGTTACTAATCTGAAGCCCACAATTCAATCTTTCTTGCATTTTTCTTACTTCTTCTTGATTTAGTTCTCATATTTGATAGGTAAAATTAAAGACAGATTATAATTTACTTAATAAAAGTCATTTGGCTAACAAATCTTGTGCCTTTTTAAGTGTGAGAAATTGGTATAAGATAATCTTGCTGCTTGGTGAAAACTTCCTTCAAAATGTTGTGATGCTTATAGGTTGTCTTTGAAAATGTATCTTATATTTAAATTGCTTGAGAGACTTAATAAGATCCTTTTCAATGTTTTTCTTTATTTATTTTACTAATTTTTTTCCTGCAAACAAAAATTGTGTATAATTATTTTCTCCCTATCAATTTAAGGACTCATTTGGTAGGCTGTACTAATTAGAATAATTCTTGGATTAAGATTTAGTCCGGCCAAAATACTGCTTGGTTACTCAATTTAACTTAATCACACCTAATACATGGATTACTTATATAATAAAGGGTGTATTATTTATACCAAGGAAAGTAGTCCGGTATAAGAGATAAGGATAATAATTGCAAGATAAAATACAAGATTATTTTATCCTGCATGTGTTTGGTAAAAAGTATTAGTTAGTCCCAGAATGGTTTATCCCACCGGCTTATACTATAATGATGGATAAGTTATCTCATACATATGATGGGATAAGTTGGTGATGGGATAACTAATCCCATGAGATATCCCAATCTATAGAATAACTTTATTTATCCCATCCCCCATACCAAACGACCTCATAACTTTGTCATTCTCGGGGGTTTAACAACACTCCGGATAAGACCCCTAAAATGACTAGACTACCCCCTCAATCCCTTTTTCCAAGATTTTCTATAAAATTTAAGGGTATAATTGTTAAGAAGATTTTTATGTGAGCATTAAACCAAATACAAACATGGTACATCTAGTTTTTAACATAATAAAATAATTACTTAATAAAAAATACCTACAAAAGATTACAATCCTTGTATTAACACCCTTCATTACTAATCCATCCATTACTTGTCTTCACACCAAACACCTTAAATGTCAACTTTTCTTTAAAATATAATTATGATCATTACTTAAGACCATCAAAAACATAAGACTTAACTTATATTTTATTCGCTCAAAGTCAACTCAATCCATTTGATATCTGGTCCTCGCCATTTTTCAACACTTCCTTTTTAAATAAAGGTCATGACCAATAATGGAGAGCTGTAGGTCTTTATCCAAGCAATAAATAGGTTTTGATTTTTGTAAAAGATGATTAAATAAAACTATGTTTGTTGGGGTCTTTTGGGAAGGTGGTCAGTACTATGTTCTATTGAGCAAAACGACACTCCACAATCTCGCTTGCACCTTCAGTTTGGTGGAAAAGCACGCTGAATTATTTTATGAACAGCAAAGGTAAGACACCATTTAGGAGCTCTTGGTCATCTCCTCAGATGCTTGATCTGGCCACTGTTCAACCGAAGGACTACTTGATCAAGTTAAACATGTTCACAAAGACACTCTTAGTTCACATGAAGTAAAAGATCCGCACTTTGGCTGTCTCCAAAAGGGAGAAGCTGGTACTGGAACAAATCATTCACTGACATATAATATTCAGCATATCAAAGCATCTGAGCTTTCATTGGTATTTAAAGTTGAAGAGAGTTGACTAGTGTTAGAAATGGGGCTTCTTTAGTTCTCGCTCGTGGTTGCTGCGTTTCAGGTGTTAGAGTCAACTTGTAGAAGCTGTGAACTTATTAACAGCCCATTTCATTTCTGTATATTGAGTATTTGTAATTGTTTTGTTTCAAATTTCTATCTGTTTTAAAGTAAGGGTAGTTTATACAGTTAGAACTTTATAAGGGCTTAGAGGTAGGTCCTTGGATTGCGGGGGTAATCCAAATTTGGCTCGGTGTTTTAGTAAAGTTGAAGTTGAAATCCTACTATAGAGTAGGTTGTGGTTTTTGGCACCTATTTGAGCCTGGATGATTTTTCACGTAAAAAGTCCTTGTCTCTCATTTTATTTTTCGATTTTTATTATTTCGTTAAATTAAGCCACCGTCCAAAGGAACAAGGTTCATGTCACTCCTATCTTCAAACAAAGTTAACAAGAAACTTTTTTAATTAAGTAGTACAGTATTTAGACCTAATTCTCCCTCCTCTTAGGTCTAATTTAGAAGTTTTTAATATAAATTGGTATCAGAAAGGTGCTGCTCAAATTTAGGTTAACCCCTATTGAGAAAGATCTCGATGGAAAATGACTTTGAAATTAATTTTCCTATGAAACGATCTAGCACTCAACCTCCTCTTTAATGGCCAACATTACAATCTTTGGAAGAACTGAAATGGAAATCTACATGAAATCTGAGGACTATCACTGGCTAATTACTTGAAGGGACCTCTAGTTCCTACTAAAGTAAAGTTTGATGGAAAAAGGTGCCAAAGACTAAAGATGAGTTTGATGCTGATGATTCTAGACTGATGGAAAAAAAATGCAAGCCTATAAAGATACTTTTACTTTGACCGAGGCATTTCCATCCGAACATAGGCCCAAATCGATATACGGTACAAGGTCCCCGAGAGGCTCCAAATCGACTCCATGACATAATCACAGCATGACATTATCAGAATAACAATTAACATAAATCATGACTGAGCAGAAGCTAACTGAAAGAGTTCACTTTTAAAACCTAAAATAACAAATCTCATAAAACTCTTATACAAAGTTGAATCTGCTTCATACAAGTCTCAGCCTTCACAACACTCACGAGTTGTTGGGAAAGACTTCGGCTAACTCCTCAAGTCAAAAAACAGAAACATAAATAAAATAGCAAATATAGACCGCGTCCTCGAGAGATGAGGGACTCACCACAAGCAAACCGAGATGGGAATGGAGCGCATCTAACCACGCCACTAAGTCTGAAATCCCAAATCTATATCATGAAATGATAGAGCACATGAAGTATGTGATCAGTACTTGGAATATACTAAGTATACATGAAGCATAAGTAAGCTAAACATGCAAGTATACCATATGAAGTAAACTAAATACATCGACATACAATTGAACTGGAATACAACAACCCTGTCTGAGATACACATATATTGACCTGGAAGCTTTTGTCGGAAAACATACTAAAGTATAATCAAAATGATGCATAAGGTCATGTACTGTACATATATTGAGAACCGAAGCTGTAACCGATATCGTACAATTATACCGACTATCCAAGATAATTGGAGCCTAAATCCTCGCTAAATAGATTTTAACTAAAATTTGAAATTATACAAAGCTGAGCTGGAACTGATATCATAGACTAAGGGAGGCATTCTCGGCTATGGAGAGTCCCGGAATGACTAAGGGAAACATTCTGGCTATGGAGAGTCCTGACCGACTAAGGGAAACATTCTCGCTATGGAGAGTCCCGACTCCGACTGAGGAAAACATTCTTGGCTATGGAGAGTTCCTGACCGACTAAGGGAAACATTCTCTGCTATGGAGAGTCCTGTTCGTCGGTCTGGATGACTACACGCAAGTGCACGTGGTCGAACAAGTAGTAAAACAGCTCAAGTAAAGCATCGATCCCCATGGACTCGGACTACGTATCAATCTAATCAACACAATAAACTTTAACTCTAAAAATGCAGACAACAGTGTGAAGAAGATTTTGATATTTGGTTTCCTAAATTATACTAAGTCTAAAACGAATATACAATTTGAGTCTGAACTATAAGAGTGAGCATGCTGAGGTTAAAATCGAACATGTAGAGAAATAAATTACCATTACAATTTGGATTAATCTTCCGTTGCTAGTCAAGAATTATTGCCTATGGATTAGTATTTAACCCAACTTAAGAATCATGAACCTTCCACCTACATTTATGTGATAAAAAGAAATTCATGTTCTAGCCATACAAAACCGATTTCGTTATTGATCAATACGACTTTCGTGTATATTTCTATCTCGAAGGTAAATCAATTCTCAATTTTCCCAAACTAAGAAAAGATCATATCCTATCAATTCACAACTTTCCAATTTCTTGCTCTCGAGTGAAACCGGACTTTTAGATATACATTAACATTGGCCACACATTAATGCAGTAAGAACAAGAATTAATAGAACAACCATGGAAGAAAAGATGGAAAACCAAATGATCAATAATCACATTTCACTACAAATGTTCTTAACCTCAGCAAGAAGTGAATTTAGCCACTCATTTGTGGATTAAACATCATCCAATGAGTGTAAATCATACAAACAATTGAAAGAAAGAGAAAGAGATAGAGAAAAATCCTAAGATTTTCGCCCCTCAACCAATTGGTGAACTCCACGTTCAAGCTCCACCAAGTCAAAATCATTAAAAATGAACCTAAGTGTTCTATTTATACTAGTGGGAATTTTTCTCGGAATAACAAGCAACGTGTCACGGAGTGCATCGCGGAGCACTGCCGCTGTGACACGCCACAAACACGGACCCTTACTGAATCCGGTCAGCCTGTGCATTTAAGCCCAACGTGCCACGAAGGCAAACGCGTGGAACTTGGCCAACGTGCCACGGCCCCAACGCGCGCATCTTCACTGGAATGCCAAGTTCAGGTGATAGTGTCCAACGTGCCAATGGAGGCAACGCGGACCTTCACCGGAACTTGGCTCATTTTCAGCATCCGGGGGCAGAATGCATCCGCGATGGCGCGTGACACGGCTCCATCAAGGAGCCCCTTTAATCCATGCTTTCCTTGACTTTCCTTGCTCGCTCCAAGTCCATTCCCGATTTCTCCCAACATGCATCTTAGCTTCATAAAATTATATTTTTCCCGCAAAACAATGCTAATCATGTTGGTTAGTATAAATTCAAATTTTAACTACAATTTACATGAGAATGTACAAACATCGATGGATAAACAAGACGAAATGACGCATTTGAGTACCACTTGGGCATATAAATCTGCCCAAGAACAGTCCCCGACTGACTAAGGAAAACATTCTCGACTATGGAGAATCCTTGACTGACTAAGGAAAATATTCTCGGCTGTGGAGAGTTCCTTCCTGACTAAAGGAAATATTCTCTGCTATGGAGAGTCCTTGACTAACTAAGGGAAACATTCTCGGCTATGGAGAGTCCTTGACTGACTAAAACATGGGGGGACACTAGTATGACGACATTCATCTAGTCTAAGTTACTTAAGCTAGTCAGAGACATGAGCATTCAACTGATTACATCATACTGAATTCATTTAGAGTTTATGAAGGCTACTTTCTACTAATAACAAGCCCAAAAGTCTAAAGGATCATTCTCTTGCTTTATCATTATAGTCTCGAATCATCGTTTAAATCATGCATTCTACATTCATGAGAAATCTATAGGATCAGATCATACTCTAAACATTTTCATAATATTTAAATCCCTTGTTCATAGCATATGGTGTGTACCCTAGATTCATGTAAGAACCATAAGTCCAAATCATACTTTAACACACACCTGAAATCATAGTGAAGGCATATACGTATTTCATATTCACCCAAGCCCATAAGTTCTAATCGTATCTCAACATATATATTAAATCATATATTCTAGATTTATGAAACCCATATAATCGACTCATGCTTTAAACATATATAATGAGTTCATTGTAAGAGCATGTGAATGTTAATGAAACCCCATTTTGAAATTTATGCCAAGCCATGGTGAAATTTCTAAAATCATGCTTTTCATATATCATGTACATAATTCAAGAAGGTGTAAGTAACTTCATAAGAATACACGACTATTAACCATGACGGGTCTTAGAATTCAGGGAGAACATATGGGAATTCATGCATAAATTGAAACCATAAAACATGCTTTGCTAGAATCAAGGGATTTGGGTTTTTAGTATAAAATTTGGGGCACAAGGATGAAATGAAGTCCATGTTGAAAACCCACATACCTGATTAGAAGGAATCCCCCACTTGAACCTGAACCTTGAAGCCCTTGAAGAAGCCATAGGTGATCCTTGAGTCTTGAGAGAGAGAAGGAAGAAGAGGTTGAGAGTGTATTTTGATGGAATGAAGGTTTAGGCTATGAGGAACACTTAAAAATGTCCCATCTTATACTCAAAACGACTTAGTTTAGGAGTTAGAAGTCTAGAATTTTATGAAAATACGCTTAGAAATTTGCAGGAAAAATCTGTGCTGCCAGTCCCCACGAGGCACTCAACAAGTCGTGGGATTGACAATGACTCGTGGTGCCAAGTCATGGAGTGCACTGGAAATTTTCTCAAAAATTCCTCGAACGGACGACGAATGACTCCACGAGCCGTTAGCTATCTCAACGACTCGTGGCTCCTCCCATTACCATTGAAGCCAATAATCCTGTTCTTTCATTCCACAACTGACATGACGAGTCGTTTCTTTCTGCGATGACTCTTCGTTTCCCCTCAGCATCACCACTACCTCTAGACTCTGGAATTCTTCCGACGAGCGATGTAATGGTTTGTTTCCTGCCTAATGACTCATCGGGTCATTCGTTGTCACTGAATCATAGTTGCACCTCCTGACTGCTTACCACGAGTCTGACCACGACTTGTACTAAGGTGAAATTCCCACTTTCTTTCTGAATTCTTTCTTTGAGTTTGGGGTCTGATCTTAAAAACTTTTGGGGTGTTACAGCATTGATGAATACAATTGTATTTCTGGATGCTCCAGTGCAAAGGAGATTTGGGACTCTCTTACTCTTGCATATTAAGGTATGAATCAGGTAAAACAATCTAGAATTGACATGCTTATAAGGAAGTATAAGCTTTTTGCCATGGGTAAGAAGGTGTCAGTCAAAGATATGTTTACCCAATTCACATACATCACAAATGAACTCAAATCTCTTGGGAAGGAATTTTCGATTGAAAAAATGCCAGAAAGATTTTGAGGATTATTCCAGCTTCTTGGGAACCTAAATTACTACCATCGAAAAAGCAAATCAAATGAGCACTATGTATATGTATGAGCTCATTGGTAATTTGCAAATTTATGAACTTAAAAAGATAGATAAGGTTGTTGAAAAACCCAAGAAGGAACGAAGTCTCGGCCTAAAAGTTGACTCAAAATCTGATGACGAAGAAATAACAATATTTGTTCAAAGGTTCAAAAAATTCTTCAGAAAAGAACATTTGGAGAAAAAGGAGTCCCACAATAAAGGTAAGTCCTCTGAGAAGGGACAGTTCCAGGTATACTTCAAGTGTGGCAAAATGGATCACTTGATAAATGACTGTCCCCTTTTGAAGGAAGAACAAAGAACAAATTTAAAAAAAGTAGAAGCAACTTGCCTCAAAAGCTTTCAAGAAGGATATGAAAGCTTCTTGGGGTGAAACTTCTAATGAGGAATTAGAAGGAGAGGATGTTGAAAATGACAACCTGACCCTCATAGCTAGAAGTGACTCAGACTCTGACAGTGCTTTCACCGAGGTAAGTTTATCTAATCTCAAAACTCAAGTTCACAATTTAACATAAAAAAAGTGGTTAAATTGTTACTTTCCTTGATGGATGAATGTCAGAAAATGAGTGTTGAAAAAATTGAAATGTCAAATATTTTCTCAAATTTGAAATCTGATTACAAATTTTCAAAAGGACAGAAAATTGAGTTCGAAAATATAAATAAAACACTCAATGCTGAAATTAGCAAATTAGAGGAGACTGTTTCCATTTAGAAAACTGAAACCAGTAAACTGATAGAAATAGTCTCGTCTCTAAAAGCTAAACTGCTCACCATCAAGGAAGGAAAAATGTCAAGCAATGAAATAATCAACAATGATCAAAGTTCTCATGAAGCTGAACTTACCTCCTTGAGAAATGAACGGAGCAAAGAGAAAGGATAAATTCGAAACTTCAAGGAACCTTGAATCAAGTTAATTATAACATTGCTTTGATGAAAAAATGAAACAAATCATCTGAAGCTTTAACCTGGCTAAATGAGCATTACAACAGATGTCGAACTAGTCTTGGCTATAAAAGCAAACCTGCAAATGGGATTGTAAAAGAAAATATGTTGGTTTGACAGAATATAAATTTTGTAGCCATTGTGGACATATTGGACATGTTAGATATGAATGTATAGTCAGGATAAAAGTACTTGAGAAAAATAAAAATATTATTAAATGGATAAGAAAAGATTTGATTTCTCAAGTTATCAAAAGAAAGGGAATCAAACTGGTGTGGGTTCCCAAATCTAACCCTTAACTATTTTTGCAGGCTGAAGTGAGAGGGAGCAACAAAAAATGATATCTTGATAGCGATTGCTCTAGGCACAAAACAGGTAACAAAAAACTTTTCTCTCATTAACAACCTTCAATGGAGGAACTGCTTCATTCAGAGGTGGAAAAAAGGGCACAATTGTAGGTATAGGTAAGATTGGTAAGTATCTTACTCATACTATTGACAATTTTTATTTGGTAGATAGTCTGAAACCCAACTTGTTGAGCATCTCTCAACTTTGTGATCGAGGAAACACAATGTTATTCATTTCCTTTGATTACAAATTAGTTAACAACAAGTCTGGGAAAATTGTCATAACTAGAAAGCGACATAGTAATGTTTATAAAGCTTGTATTATGTCGCTTTGTGAAAATAAATTAACTTGCTTGAGTGTTCTTGATGACAATGTTCTCCTTTGGCACAAGCGATTAGGTCATATTAGTCTTTCATTACTCAAAGCTTGTTTCAAATAATCTTGACCTTGGTCTTCCTAAATAAAATTTAAAGATGACAAGGTATGTGATGCTTGTACTAAAGGAAAACAAATAAGATCATCTTTTAAGGCCAAAAAGATAATAAGTAACTCCAAGCCACTTGAATTACTACACATGGATCAATATGGGCCCATGCGGGTAGTAAGCCGTGGAGGTAACAAATTTGTTCTTGTGATTTTTGATGATTTATCTCTCTTTACATTGACAATATTTTTATCTTCTAATGATGAAGCATTTGACATGTTTAAAGTGTTTGCAAAAAGGATTCAACGAACTCTTGGGTTGAAAGTAATAGTATTCCATCTGATCATGATACGGAATTTGAAAATGCCAAGTTTACTTCCTTTTGTTACAAATATTGAATTGATCATGATTTTTTAGCTCCCAGAACTCCCCAAAAAAATAGGGTTGTGGAAAGAAAAAATAGAACACTAGAAGATATGGCACGAACAATGCTTATCACTAGTGGACTTCCTAAAAGTTTCTGGGCTGAAGCAGTAAATACCACTTGTTATATAATAAACAGATGCATGATTAGATCACTTCTTAATAAAACTCCTTATGAACTTCTTAAAGACAGAAAATCCAGTATCAAACACTTGCGAACCTTTGGAAGTAAATGCTTTGTTCATAATAATGGAAAAACTGCCTTGGGAAAGTTTCATGCAAGGAGTGATGAAGGAATGTTTCTTGGATACACTTCAAATAGCAAAACTTATAAAGTGTATAACAAAAGAAAAAAATGTGTAGAAGAAAGCATTCATGTGATTTTTGATGAGTCTAACATTTTTGTTGAGATAGCTTCGCAGAAAAGTGAGGATGAACATGAAACTAGCCTCATTCAATCTTCAACCGAAAGGGTAAGTGCTCTAGCCCTAACTGAAGGAACAATCATGGAAAATGAATCCTTGAATGTTCCCTCAGAATCTGGCAGGAGCTGGAAAATTCAAAGGGAATAAACACTGAAACAGTGGTAAGTTCAGCAGAAGGAATAGAGGAAAGAACATCACTTGAATCTGTTCCAAAAACAAATAATGAAAGTTCACAAAAATTAAATTTGGCGTGTCAGCAGGCGCGAGGCACCCCCAGTCCGCCGCCCATGTTCATATATAAACCCCCTTTGTCCAATATTAAGTCATATTTGTAATACTCCCTTAGCCAGAGAAGAGGAAAAACACAACTTTCATCAAATTTTCGTTAAATTACACTATCAAACACCGTCCAAATGCAAATTAACTTCGGGTAATAAGTTCTAGGCCTACGGGAAGCATTTCTTTGGATTTATTTCTTGAAAATTCACTCGGTATATCGGAACCCCGCCGAGTAAAAGTTTTCATAATTACTCCAAATTGAATCCTAATCTGCCTAAGGCTTTAGGTAAGCATTTCTCTCTTCTAAGCTCTCGAGAAATTATGGGTTTTCAGCGAGTTATTCAGAGTTGAATTATAGTTAATATTATTATCAAAAGATACCATTGTTTGCCGAATTTAGTATTGAAATTAGCCCTATTCTTTCAACATAAGAGCTGCAATTGAGTGAAACTGCCAATTACAAGTTGAAACTCGCCAGTTTAAAAAAAGTTAGCATTTCAGGTATGTTAAGGCGAATTCCTTCGGCAAGTTATTCCTGTCGTATCGTAATACGACCTAAATCCTTATAAGAAATCCAGAAGCATGTATATTGTGGTTAGTTTCTACCATTAGTTTGAGATTAGCATTTCCTATTTAGATTGGGACTGACCCTACCCTATATAGTCTTCCGTTGACCAACCTTAGGGTTACTAGCTATGTCATCGCCTTCGGGGCTATATGGATCGCCCCAAGGAGCTATATGTTGTCCCAAGGGACTATACTCAGGCCCAAGGGCCATACTACAGTCCATCCATGGCTGGACTATTATTTTTATGTCGTATCGGCATCACTGACCCTTTTCGTGCCTTGTGTGCCCAAGGTGCAGTTACTGGAGTCCACCGGACACAGACACAGCTATAGGAGTCAAGCGGGCTCAGTTGCAAACCCAGGGGACAGGCAGGTTGGATATAGTTACATGTTGACTCATTTGACCTTGTTAGGGGTATATAGATTGAAGTATGCTAGCCATGGCTTATGGGGGCCTCGGGTGGGTTATTTTGTGCTGGTTGTACCTTCTGGGCTTATGGGGGTCAGGTAAGATTCTTGTTTGCATTACTTATTGTTAGTTATACAACAGGTTGTAGGGAAATACAGGTTGTATCTCTTATCCTTTCTATTGAATCGTTTCTAGTTTTATTATCAATATTATTCAGTTGTTTTCATTACTGTTTTACGTATTCGGTACATATTATACTTATGCCCATCTTTTGGGTGCTGCATTAGTTTCCTGCAGGTGCGGATAGACGCGGTTCAGGACCTTCCTAGTCATCAACCGAGTCAGCAGTCCAATCAGCTCCTTTTCTCCGGTGTTGATAGTTAGAAGGTTTGTTCTTTTGTTGTACAGTTTATGGGTAGGTCGGGGCCCTGTCCCGACCATTGTTCCACTCTTAGAGGCTTTCAAGCTACAGATTCTTAGTTGTAGGTTTTGTTGTTGGCCTTGTGGGGCCTATATATATTTATTTTGCATGATGGTCGTGTGGGGCCTAGTTCAGCTCTTAGTTAGCAGCCTTGTCAGCTATAGCATAGTTATGATCACTTATTTTTATTCTGCTATAACTAGACAGCATGGTGGTCTTGTCGGCCACATAGGATCCCTCTATTACATGTTATTGGTTAGCTGGTTTCTATTTACAGGTGGTTATGTGGCCTTGTCGATCGGAGGCTATGTTTACAGTCGAGATATAGCTCGTTGTTTTCTTAATTTGAAGAGCAGGTAGGCACCAGGAGTGCATAAGCCCAGCCAGGTCAGCTTAGATCCCAGTATGGCGTCAGGTGTCAGTCATGCCCCCCAAGGTGGGGCGTGACAGTTTTGATAGAAAGTAGTTTTTCTAGGGTGAAAATTGACAACACCTTATTTCTAAAAAGCAAAGAAAAAGATTCATCATTGGTTGTACAAGTATATGGTGATGGCATTATTTTTTGTGCAACAAATGAAATCTTGTGTAAGGAATTTTCTTTGTTGATGAGTAGCGAATTCGAAATAAGTATAATGGGTGAGCTTAATTATTTTAGACTTACAAATCAAATAATTTTCAAATAGAACAATGATCTATCAATAAAAATACATAAAAGAATTTCTTAAGAAATATGACGTGGACTCTTCTAAACCAATTGATACACCTATATCTACTGCCACTAAGCTAGACAAAGATGAACATGGAAATCTAATAAGTGACAAAAACTATAGAGGTATGATTGGATCCCTTCTTTACTTAACTGCAAGTAGACCAGATATTGTGTTTAGTATTGGATTATGTGCAAGATTTCAATCCTCTCCTAGAGAATCACATATGACAACAGTTAATCGTATCTTGAGATACTTGAAGGGTACAGATAACCTATGTTTATGGTATTCAAAGAGTGGAAATCTTGATCTAGTAGGTTATGCAGATGCTGACTATGCAGGTTCCCTTACAGACAGAAAAAACACATCGAATATGGCTCATTTCCTTGGTTCCTATTTAATTTCTTGGGCTACAAAGAAATAGAATTCCTTTTCATTATCCACAGCTAAAGCTGAATATGTAGTTGTTGCATCTTATTGTGCTCAGTTGCTGTGGATAAAACAATAATTGAGGGATTATGGTTTGGATATGGGCATTGTGCCTATCTTTTGTGATAACACAAGTGCTATAAATATTGCAAAAGATCTCTGTCAGCATAAAAGGAAAAAGCACATAGATATTAGACATCACTTCTTAAGAGATAATGTTGAAAAATGTCTCATATCTATGCAGTTCTGTAAAACTGAGAATCAAATTGCTGATATTTTTACTAAAGCTCTTAGTAGAGAGAAATTTAAAAAGATTAGGATGGAGCTTGAGCTAATTAACGTTAACTTAACACTTGGGGTCATAATTTCTCCTTTTTGGCATTTCAAAAAAAATTCCAATGATGGATGGATGACGAGTGTCTTGAGGGGTTGTTTTGTCATCTTTTTTGCTTGGTACATCACTTCAAGTCTTCTCTATGATACTGAATGCTTTAATACCTTTTCCAGGAATTGATTGGATCATACATGATCACTACAGGGAACGCAGCCGTGTATGACTCATAAGCTTACTACTTACTACTATTGTTTTTGACGTCACTCTCCACGTCACATCAATGTGTCAGCTAATACGTCACATCTCACTGGCTCATTTAATTTTTCTCGGTTCTCTTCACCTATTTCCACTCAAACTCTTCATCTTCTCTGTCTCCTAGTCTTCCTCAATATCTTCTCTTTTTCTTCTTCCTTATCTTCTATAGATTTACCCTTCAATTTCAATGTTCTCCGTTTATTTTTTACTATGGATTCTGAGTCTGTGCCTAATCTGATATATCCCAGGAGCCCAAAGATCAGACCCGAGAATTGAAATGAAGAAAAATTGGAATTCTGCATTAGATCACAGAACGGGTCGTTAGGTGACCCATGAGGAGGGAACACGAGTCGTGAAGTGACTCGTGGTCAAACAGGGAGGTGGACTGGTCTGGGGGACACCACGGGCATGACCACGAGTCGTGGCTAGCCACACGACTCGTGAGGTAACCCGTGGCCTGGACTGGATGCTTGGTGAGGAGGATTGGGCAGTGAAGGCTATGGATGGTGACCACGAGTCGTGGTCACTCACCTTAATTCATGGTGTCCACCATGGTGTCTCATAGTATATTTTTGGCAGTGAACATCATGACTCAAGGCCATGAGTCGTGGCCCCTGGGGATGAGTCGTCCAGTCCCTCATGGGGA
>JACEIK010002432.1:105102-124861 GCA_018107945.1 Datura stramonium
TTGATAATCATCTTGAATGTATATAAATATCAAACCTTGTTATAACATTATTTCATTATAATGGTCTGATTTTCCCTAAAATTAATTTTTTATGTTATATCTTGTTTCTTTATAATAATGTCTTATCTATAACAACAGTAATATTCATTATAATGATACACTTTGTGTGTGTGTTGTATTAAATTAAACTTTAGCTGATTTTAAATTTTTAATTATTAGAAAAATAATTAAATTATAATTTTGGTCAATGTAAATCTATTATTATATAATAAAAATTCATCATATTCAGAATGAGGCTTCATTCTAGAATATCAAAGTTCGTTCATAACTCAAATAATGAAACAAAATTAAAAATAATAGTAATTTCATAACTCTGTATTAAAAAAATAACATGAAAAATATTATAGCTCAATAATGAAACAAAATTAAAAAACAAAAAAAACCAAAATAAATAAAAAAATTAAAAAAATTAAAAAAATTAAAAAAATTAAAAAAATTAAAAAAATTCAAATAATTTTTTCATAAGAAAATTAAAATTAACATCATTTAATGTGTCCCCATTTATGATGTAACAAATCTTGTGTTGTTATGAAATAAATTCTTTTCACTTTTCAATATAAGAGTGCAAAAAGTTAAACTTGAATGGCTAAAAGATATATATATATATATATATATATATATATATATATATATATATAAAAAATACGAATAAAAAATTATTACCTCTTAGTCAACTAATGTCAAAATTTCTCAAGTGCCTTCATTTGTTTCTTCTATTTTTAGTGATACGCTTAATTACTAACACTTTCATTATTCAATGATTGTAATTCATTAAGTTATTAATTGATATAATTTCATCAACATGAAATCCTTTTCATATTCCAAGGCAAGATTATCTAAAAAATTGTGCATAAGAGTTATAATTATAATAATAGTAATTATTATTGTGTTTTACAAATTCACAACTTGAAATAAAAGAAAATAGATTTTAAGACAAAAAGTTTAAAACATACCAAGTTGGAGAATTAATCAAAAAGTTCACTTGACAAGAAGACTTCGAGATAAAGATATTGATGTAGAAGAGTTGCCGAATAAAATTATGCAATTATAAAACTTTTATGAATTTATAAAACCAAAAGAATTTAAAAGTGTGAAAATATTAGGACACTACTATCAAAAGAAAAAAGAAAACTTTTATATTGAAAACTTTTTAAGCGGTGGATGAATTTTTAGTGAAAAATTTATGACAAACTTTTTAATGAAAGGGTTTATACCTAAATAAAAAATAATAAATAATTTATAAGGAAAAATTTTGAGGCATAAATTTTATGCCATTACGGTTGGATTGCTTTTCAAGTAAAAAAAATATTTTTTTAAAATTTGGGGTCATGCCACTTAAATATAGAAAACCTAATAAAGAAAATAATTTAAATAATAATTATGGAAAATATAGTAAATGGCAGTAAATTTTTAGACAATTTTATACCACTGTCATGGATGATTTTTTAAGGGTAAAAGAAAATTTTTTAGGATTATGTCATTTGAAAATAGAAAGCCTAATGATAAAAATAATAATTTTAAATAATAATTGTGAAAAATAATAAACATACTTATGTCTATTATAAGATTTTTTAATGAAAGACAAAAATTTAATCAATATTTTTAAAATTTTAAATGTTGGAACTTTTAATATAGTATAAATACATAAATAAATATATAGAGAGATAAATAACATTATCATAAATTTATCTATTTTTGCTATATTTTCAATGTTTATATATAAAAAGGGTTTTATTGAAGAACAAGAAAAGAATGAATCAAAAGGCTAACTGAGAATAGAATACAATGATCTAGAATGGGGAAGGGGGTGCCTATATATAGGCATAAGACTACCTAAACCCTAAGGCCCATAACACTACCTAAAACCCTAAGACCTATAATTCCGCTAACAATTATATGGGAACAATAATATGGGCTAACTTTCCCTCAAATTCATAATGCGACGTAATAAGCATTGAGAGTTTGTCACACAAGAAACGAATCGAGACGCCGACCGAGCTCGTAAAAGGTTCTGACCTGCAAGGCCATGGAACAAAAGGAAGCGAGCATGGTCCCAAGCCGAGAGATGATGACGGAGCGGCGGACAATCAATCTCAATGTGCATCGTCCGCTCATGGAAAAAACGTAGTTCTTTGCAATTTGCATCGCGCTCTTGTTATCACAATGTAGAGGAGTAGGCCGAGAAATGTGAACTCTGCTATCTCGCAAGAAGCCAACAGTAACTAAACATCTCACATGTAGTCACATAGCACGATACTCACTTCCGTGGAAAGATCTAGAGACAACATCTTGTTTCTCGCTTCCTTCCATGATATCAAGAATTCCAAGGAACACACAAAAACCGCTGGTGGATTTGCGGACACAAGATCGCCATCCCACCGCATCACTACAGGCTCGCAACTCGAGAGATGACGCGAGGGAAAACAAGAGGTTCTCAACCGGGTGCCACGTAAGATATCTCAAAATACGGCATGGGCCTCAAAGGAATCGAAGTGAGGAGCAGTGAATAAATCAAGCAATAACGTGAACCGTATGAGCTTATATCCGGCGAGTAACGGTAAGATACACTGTTACCTACAACCGATAAAGACTCTGGGACTGTTAACAAACACCATCACTAGGGAGAGTAAATTCTGCACGTTTCATGAGTATCTCATAGCCTGTCGAAAGGCGCGCCCGTTTAAACAAGTCGATATATACTTAGTCCGAGAGAGAAGATATCCTTTCTTAGACCGAGCCACCTCAATACCCAAAAATAACGTGAAAGGTGCCCAAGTCCTTCATGGCAAAACCGATGAGCCAAACATGCTTCAATGACTCAACACCATCATGATCATCACCAGTTATAACCATATCATCTACATATAAGGACAAAAGGATTCGCCCCGCACTCGTACTTCTAACAAACAACGCCGAATCATGGTTACTCAGACAAAGCCAAGGAAGTAATCACAAGTGGAGAATTTCTCAAACCAAGCACTAGGGGCTTTCTGAGACCATATAGAGCTTTTCGAAGTCGACAAACTTCACCCTAGCTTAGTGATCAATACTCCGACGCACCATCGCAGATGCTCAGTATCGTGTTATGGCAAGTGAGTTCCTTCCCGCCATAGCATTCTCGCCAAAGAGGATCGTGTATACGCCTCTTATAGGACTCAAAGTTCGACAATTGATGTATGTTTGCAATAAAGGAATCAAATGGTTGCGAAAGGGTGCGTAATAAGCAAAATCGTGTAGTTCAGCGGACTTACTCGACAGCACTCCCTGCAGGTGGCGGATCTCCGCCTCGTGAAGGCTGAAGTACACACATCGGGTGGCACAAACTCGGTCCGAAACCGGAGCCTGCTCAATGCCAAATGGATCAATACGCCGAAGATCCTCGACTTAGTAACATCATGGGATTACCGGAATTGAATAGAAAGGAATATGCTCCAAAAGATGACACGTGAAACATATAATTTCGATCGATACCACTTGTCACCGCTTAAGTTTTCAAGGCCGTGGACAAACATTTTAAGGTGGCTTAACTTCAACTCAAGCGCCCTTTTTCGTCTAGAGGCACGAAATGTGCTAAGGATCAATGGCAAGTAAAGACAAAAGCAAAGTAAATAAGGGAAGACAAGATATAAGGAGGCCAAATAGCCCTTTTGCTTCACTATATAAATCTGAACAAGTGGAGAATGAATACAATGTGAAAGATCGAGTACAATGGCCGCCCCTTTTGAGGCCTATTTATACTAAATACAAGCCCCTACACTATGTGCCAAATGGCAAGACAATGTGGCCGCTGGCCGCGTAAGTCGCATGCCGCGCATTGCCGTGCGTATGAGTCGCACGCTTTGCCGTGCTGTGACAAAGGTCGCGCTATGTCAAAGGGCCGTGTCAGATCATAGCAACGATAACCTTTCTGTCCAACAATTACACCCAAAAACACATATAGCCGATTTTGGCCCAGAAATATTTCTTTCAACATGAGACTAAGGATAAAACAAGACATCCAAAACTCATAACGCAGCAGTAACTGGGCATGTGACCATATAATTTCAGAAATGGAGACATCCCCGGGTCAATGCAAAAGAGGGAATACGATTGATCACATATACAAGCTAGATCGTTTCCCCCAAAAATTACTAGGAACCTCTCAGATAATAGTAAGGAGCGGTGCTGCTAATATGACGATGTTTCCTTTCGGCAACACCGTTCGTCAGAGCATTCCGTATAAGATGATTGGTGTAGCGGTACCACGTAGGCAAGTAATCGAGTGAAATCATTGGAGGCATATTCACCCCTAAGTCACACCCTCGAAACACTTTATCACAAACTCCGAATGTTGCATTTTAACAAGGGCTCTAAATCACTAAATGCCAAAGAAGTCGACCTACGCTTCATAAGATAAACCCGTGTATACCGAGCATACTATCTATAAATGAAACATAATAGTTCGAACCACCCTTAGTGGATACTAGTGATGGTCCCCATACATCGAATGAATAATGCTTCAAAAGGAGCAACCGAATAAGACATACTTTTATTAAAAGGTAAGGCAAGAAATTTTTGCCACATAACCACTACAATCGGGGAATATCATAAGTGCTTAAATGACCTAAAGCACCAAAAGAGGCTAAAAAACGTAACGTGACACTCGATACATGTCCCAAGCGGGAATGCCAAAGATAAACTGCGAATACAATGGACTCAAAACGAAAAGAAGACAAATCACGTCGGAGGCGGCAACAAAGCACACTCCGAGACTCTCCAGACATAGAGTTCCCCCAACCTACTACCAATCCCAATCACCTTCCGAGTGTGTTGGTCCCGTACAACACAAACAGAGTCGAAAAGAATACCCAATGACTCCCGCCTCCTACACAACCTGACTGACCGAAGCAAGATTGAAAGCAAGTTTAGAATATAATGTATTACCTATTTAACAATGTGAGAAGTAGTAATGCAATCCCATACCCTCGACCGGCATGATGTAGCACCGGCGTATAATGTAGAGTGGTGAAATGGGTGACAAGGAACCAAAAGATGACAAAAAATTAATGTGACAGCATGACTGGTCGCACTGTAATCCGTAATCCACAAGGATGGGGGAATACCTCGATGACCGGGAGGAAGCCGGGCCTAAGCCGACACCATGGCAAGAGGGATTGGATGCCAAAACTCCGTCTCCCGAACCGGCTCACCCGAGATCCAACGCCGAAGGAGGCATGGTGCTACCGCACTCCACGATGGTAGCCAGCCAGCCGAACCGTGGAGGAGTACTCAAAGGAGGTAAGGTCCATTCTTCGTGTCGCATCAAACTTAGCCTGTTTCGAGTAACAACGCGACACCGAGCCTTCCAATGATTTTTTTGCTTGCAAAATGCACACTCATCAAACGTAACTTTAGGAGATCGTCGCGATTGACTGGGTGTCTCGAGGCCGAGAACGCCAGGTTCTGGATCAACCGAAGCAACAAACACAACAGGAGTAGGTGTTTTTGACCTTTATCCAATTAAGACTTGATACTTAGTCTCTTCCCGCACCGCCTACGGACAACCGAATCAAATCGTGGGGAGAGGGAGATCGATGAAGGATTGTTCCATGCAAATTCTTCAAAAATCGTAACGTAATGCCATCAAAAATTGAACCAAACGTTGCTCTTCCCTCCTAGCAATATACGGCGTAAAACCTTTCAATTCCCGCGATCTCTAGAAGTGGGCCACCGATCCCACAAATCACATAGCAAAAGATAGAAATCTTGAATGCTTATAGCATTCTCGTTGAAGAGCACGAATATCGTATTCTCATTGGTAATCGTCGGGCGAAATTAGACCGAGTGTACAAATTTCCAAAGGATCCGCATTTCTTTAGCTGTGTCATATTTAGCTAATTGCATACCAATTGACTGAAAGTCATCGAAGAAAGAATCCAAGTGATAACTTTGGAGTAAAGCGCTTCCCCATAAATCCAACGCCAATACAAAATCCTCCTTCTCATCCTTAGGTTTGAATTTAACCTCAAGAATCATAGCCCCACGTATTCTTGCCACGAAGAAAATTCTTCATGACATAACTCCAATACGCATAAATTTTGCCATCTAAGTGAGTGTTAATGGATTGGAGAGAATCATCCTTTCCAGCCATATTGACAAAAGCAAAGCGAATACAAAGAAGATAAGCAACCCCAAAACAACGATAAGAACAAAATACCCTAATCAAAATTGAACCAAACCAACAACGCCTTCCAAATCAAACCAAACCAACAACGCCATCCAAAACAAACCAAACCAACAACGGCGTCCAAATCAAACCAAACCAACAACGGCAGCAACAATAGATCTAAACGAATTTAGCGGAAGCATCAAACACAGGAGAGCATCAACTCGAAAAAAAGCGTTATACATGTTTATATATAAAAATAAAGTTGTCTTTAAGAATAAATTCAAATATCTAATTATGTGTTTTTATTAAGTTTCTTTTTCAAAAAATATTTTGAAGTAACGTTATGAACCTATAAAAAAAAGTAATAAGATCTTGCGGAATTATGAAAAAATAGTAAATGACACTTTTGTCTATTGCAGGATGTTTTAATGAAGAGCAAAAAATTCAATCAACATCTCTAAGAGCCTTCACATTTTCAATATAATATAGATAATTTACCAGAAAAAAATTATTCTAATAATATTAGGATTACTTTATAAAAACATGTACTATATGGTTCGGCATACATGTGGAATGCATGTGCTGAGAAACTAGTAAAATTAGAAAACACTGAATAAATCATCATATTCTTTTAGTACAAAATTATAAAACGCATATCTTGTATAGTCAACTCATTAATAGTGTGTTTGGTAGAGTGTATAAGAATAATATTGAATAGGTGTATTAATAATATTGACATTAGTAATGTTGGTATTAGTTATGTCAGTATTAGTAATGTTGAGATTATTTCTTATGCACAGTTTGATTTGGTGTATTAAACATAACATACATTGCATATTTCTAAGGAAAAAAAAGTTATTTCCAAAATACTCTCCACAAGTACGATGGGAAGGATGCAAAAAAGGTTTTGAGGAGCAATTGTGTTGTTAACCATGCTAATGCATGAATTAAAAATTTTTGCATTGCTAATACCATGGTGCATAATACCAAATATAGTCAAGCATTAGTTATACATATGCTGAAAAAGTGTATCAAACAAGGTATTAGTAAATACAGAAAGTTAATGCATGCATTATCTTTTCTAATGCATCCTACCAAATGACCCCTAAATGGGTCACTAATGCGTAACACTTTGCCCATTGACTTTAAATATTGTGTCGTCTTGGCACTAGAGCTCCATTGCACAATGCGAAAACACGTGACTTTGAAGGTTTGGCCCATTTAGATTTCAATTTATCGAAAAATAGCTTAAGCCTTGAGTTGAACAACATGACCCAGTCCCTGAGGCTCTTCAAAATCTTCTTATCATCAAAATGCTTCATGCGTACTTTGTAGAGTAAAGAGCTCTCATAAGCTCACAATTAGAATTTTTAATTTGTTCAACTAATAATCTATCATTAAGTTTAAGGCATCACTCCAATCAAGATTCAATATTTTTAAGGCCCCCACTGCTTTGTACTCAATATCCACTAGAAGGTGACATGCCTTATCAAACACCAACTGTGATTGGTATTTCATAAGCGGTTCGATGTGTTAGAATGCATCATCCAACTTTTGAGACTAATGGGCCTGATTAGCATTCATGGTCTTGAACAAGATGCTTTTGATCTCTCTACTGGACACTTCAACTTGCCCATTTGTTTGGGGATGATGAGATGTTACTACCTTATGCTTGACTCCATATTTTTCAATTAAAGCACTACACAAACGGTTGCAAAAATAAGAACCCCTGTCGCTAGTAATTGCCCTTAGAGTTTCAAACCTTGAAGAGATGTTCTTCTTGAAGAACGCGGTGACACTCTTCCCTGCATTATTTGAAAGCGCAACTTCCTTCACCTACTTGGACACATATTCAACTGCCACAAAGATGTTTTTTTGTTGTAAAAACTCACAAAGGGACCCATAAAATCAATCCCCTAAACATCGAATAACTCAACCTCAAGAATCAATGTCATTAGTAGCTCATGTTGCCTTAAGATGCCCCCCTATATTTAGCATTGATCACACATTTTTACAAATTCATGAGCATTTTGATAGATGATTGGTCAATAAAATCCACTTTGAAGAATCTTTAATGTCGCTCGAGCACTACTATGATAGCCCCGGACAGGTGATGATTGACATGCCTCTATGGTTGGGATCATCTCAACTTCATGGATATCATCTAATGATGTTATTGGCACAATCACAGAAGAAAAATTTCTCATTCCAATAAAATCTTCAAACATCATTCAAGAACTTCCTCTTTTGGTAGAAATCCAAATCTTCCATATGATGTCATTAGCACGGTAATTTATAAAGTCGGCGTACCCAGAAAAGTCCAACACAAGCATCTCACAGGACACTACTTGCAATTGAATAACATAGTTCCACCACATATATGTAAGCAACTGATAACAATAGCAGCAAAGTCAACTATATAACATTTGAAACTATCTTGCCCTAACTGGGATTGTCTGAGTTTGTATACTATCGTCGTGGAGCCTGGAACAACTAAGGATATCTAGAATTTCCGTCATCCTTAGCTTTTCAATTCATACCTTCTATATTTCAGTTCTTCCATACAACTCTAATAGGCTACATCTTTGGTTCTCAAGGTAGCCCATATGGACCCAGTGATCTAGTATACTTGTTGGAGTCTCTGTGTGGTACGACTCTTTTGTAACCTGGGTATCCTCGATTGGGTCAACCTGAGAAAAGGTTTCCTACATGCTTGTGTAATATTGATGAACAGATCCTAGCCCCGAAATCAAATCTAACCCATAAGACACTTGATCGATCTTTCGAAAGGTTCAGTATGACCCAATAAATCTAAGGCTAAGTCCTCCCTTCTTGTCGAACTTCATAACGCCCTTCATTGGTGAAATTTTCAGGAATACCCAGTTGTTGCCTCAATCTCCAACTCCTTATGTCGTATATTGCAATAGGACTTCTGACGACCCTGGGCTGTCAGTAAATGCTCTCCAATGAGTTTAACTTTTTATTCTAACAGATGTATTATGCCAGATTAAATTAACCCTGACTTATCTACTTTAGGCCATCATATAGGGGCATTTCTACCCATGACATATCTTCAAAAGTCTGAAATGCGCACTTAACTTGGCCATCGGTCTGGGGATGAGAAGTTGTACTCAAATTACTCTGCACTCCAATTCGTTCTGACACCCTTTCTAAAGCCTAGTTGTGGCTCGTGCCCCTTTATCGGGATTGATAGACACTGGCACATCATGTAGCCAGACTATTCCTCCAATATACAACTCAGAATAACCTTCAGCTGAAAGCGTAGCACTATAGATAAATTTGTATTGACTACTTTCCACTTTCACACAAGCATGGATATTTCCTGAGTTAGCCCGTCACAGTTTTGATCTTCATCCTTTAATTGCTGGCAATTGGATACCGTGCTATAGCTCAACAATGCCTTTCTTCTTCCCGTGCCACCACTAGGTCCTTTTTTTTCTTTTATAGCCTGATACGTTTCCGTCGAACATAGGTGGAGAGAATAACGGACATGATTTACCTTTGCTACCTTATACTAATGAAGCCCTGCCACATTTGAAATGTTGAGTCAACCTTTGGGTCTCAAGACTCTGCCCCCTACTATCTCGAAGGCCGATGACTCTTTCTGTTGGGCTTTGTCTTTAGGTTGTACTAGGCTAGGGTCTCCGTACCATTACTCCTTCGCCTCCACAACTAGAGGTGATTTTGCAGTATTCTATGTCACCATCTAATTATCCTTTAGATGTCATCCTGATGCTTATTTCTCGACATGCAGCAGCAATTCCAAGATCTATCAACCCTCTATAGCCTAGAGGTGGTTCCGTTCTCCTCCAGAGCTTGATGTTCATGTCTTGCTATTACTTCTATAGGCTGAAATAGAGGGTTCGTACCTTATGCACCGTATTGGCAAGGACATTACTGGACAAGTCTATTAACCTATGTTGTTCTGAACCGCACTCAAGTCGGTTACCATCATATAATCTCTCTATCCCTCAATTTAACGAATTGGGGGTTCAAAGCTTTATTCTCCAGGTATTCCCTACCGCTATCAATACAATGTGGTAGGATTAGCCTATTTCTGACCTGAGCTTTACTATTACTGGGAGCCTACTGCTTATGGACTCTCACATGTACTTGGCTACTCCTAGCAATCTTACTGTCATCCTGATCTTTACTGTAGTGAAGGTATAAGTGGCTTAATTAAGTACTAGGGGTCTTGACCACTTTTCTAACACCCTCCAGGAGTCAACGGGTCGAGCCCTCCTTTACTATTTACTCTTGGAAATATAGCGTCAATACTTACACTCTCTTTTATAGTGAGAAAAGGCTGGGAGGTGGGAAATAACCATATCATTCTGCGGTGGGGCTAAGGTATGAAACTCAACAAACTCTAAAGGCATGGAGGTGAGGATCTCATAATTTCACAATCTTTCGTACCTTTCAGGCAATCCAACGTTGATTGTTGTCCCTATCTAATATGGAGTAGCTACTAAGTAATCCATCATATATACAATACTCCTTACATCCTAATCCGAGGGTGTAGGAATAATAGGGGGCGGTATTGGCATGTTTATTATCTTATAAGGTTCCTGGTGCCCCAGGAGAATGCTGAGGAGATTAAAAAGACGTCCCCTTTCGCCTTCAGGCTAGGCTGTCCCCCAACTGTGGCACCTCGCTGGTACCCTCTCCTGTTGTTGTAGCTAACTTGCAGCTAGCTGAAGTCCATCTCATTTCAAACATTTATTCTACACAGGCATAATAATGAAAGCATAGGGACTCAACCCTATTCAACTCGACTATTTAGCACGATCTGAGAAGAAGCAGGGGTAACCATGCTACCATGCCTCATAGCCTCCTGCCTATAGAATGTGGTGCACAACACATCCATAGACAAGACTCTACTAGACACGGCTTGCAGATTCCCTAAGATATGATATTGCTCTGATACCAAGTTAGTCAAGCCCCATCTTGGGAGGCGTAACTGGCACCTAGTGCCACGCTGGGACCTGGGCTAACCTAGGTGGGAAAATGCACCTCTGGTGCTTGCCAGCAACTCAAAATTGAGAAAACAAAACGCTGTATCTCCGTTGTAAACACATCCTCGGGCCAACTAGGCCACACAACACACCTTCATAAAAATAGCTAACCCAGTAGTCATAATTATAAAAGGATCCTATACGGGCCGACAAGACCACCATGTTATCTAAGTCATAACAAAAGAAAGACAGGAAGTTATATATATACTATAGCCGACAAGGCTGCAAACCAATAGCTAAGTTAGGCCCCATACGACCAACACACAAAGTATAGAGCACAACTAGCTAGGAACTGAAGACTGTGGTCTGCAAGCCTCTAAGAGTGATAAATATTGGTCGAGACAGGGCGACCTACCCAAATACTATATAACAAAATACAGGCAAACCTCTACTATCTGGCAACTTCAAAAGAAAGGAGCTGACCAATCTGCTGACTTTGAATAGCTACTAAAGAAGGTCTCGAATCCTATCTGTCTAAACCCACAGGCAAGTATGCAGCACTCCATGTATGGGCGTCAGTACAATATGTACCGAGTATGTAAGGCAGTAATAATAATTGAATAGAGGATGATAAAGAACTGAAAGTAATCAGCAAAAAGGAGCAAAAGTTAACCTGTATGCTTTTATAACCATAACATGCATCTAGTAGACAATTATAAAAATAGGAGCGTAAGTTGTACAATTATATATTCATAAGCTATATCTAGCAAGAAAGTATGAAAATAAGAACCTAGTCTAGCCCCCATAATCTAGGAAGCTACAATCAACACAGAGATAACCTACCTGAACCCCCATAAGCCCCGACAAGTATAATTCAATCTATATACCCCTAACCAGGTCACTATGGTGTCACAAGTAGCTATAACCAAACCTATCTGGCCCCTAGGACTGCAACTGAGCCCATGGGCTCCTGTAACTGTATCTGAGCCCTCTCAGCTTCTGTAACTGCACCCCGAGCTCGCAAGGCTCCACCGAGGGTCAGTAATGCCATTATGGAATAAAGGAAATCCATATACAAATGGACTTTGATACGGCCTCGTAGGCTTGAATATATTCCTTTCAGACATCACATAGCTTCTCTGAGCAATTTGTAACCCCGTAGGCAATGATACAGTTAGTAATCCTAAGGTCGTTTGACGAAGACCAACTAAGGTGGATCAATCCCTACAGCGATACGATGTTATAGCCTCAATATTGTCACTCAATAGGCGTGCCTAGATATTTTAGGCTTAACACAACCGCTACTCACCCCTAAAATAATCTATATAGCTGCCAACAGGTGCACCCCGTGTGCCTATACTTGACCAGTGGGTCCTGGCAGCGGTTACAGCCTTTGTCCGTTTAGACAGACTAGGGCAAGGTCTGGGGTGACCTAAGCGGTACTCTGAAGGTAATCCTAGGACGATGATAGCCCCTAAGCGAACAACAAGGTTGCAGGCGACCAAATGTTTAGTTCCTTTGCTTAAAACGACTGCAGGGCTACTACTAATCAAACATGGTCCTAAGTAGTCAGCGCTAACTTCCCACAGGCAGCTTATTATAATTCTTAGCCTGAAGGTAATACTGTACTACTATGGTTCTAGTCCCTTATACATTAACTTGGTCTGCCCAGACAACATATAGCTCCCTCGAGCAATTCATAGACCCGTAGGCAAGTATATATGGATTTAGCCCTTTGCGGCAACATGTACATAGACGTTTGCAAGAGTAGCATAGGTGTTGGCCCCATGTCTAATGCTTGACAAGTTTTTCTCCTTAGGACAATACTTCTTCTATTATATTTCTAGCAACTGAGGTGGTTTCCTGAGCGATCTATACGGCAAGCAGTAAGTTGATTGAAGCTAACGATAACTGAAAGTAGCCAATCATATGGCAGACTATCGCTTAGTTCATTAGGCAACCATGGTGCCATCAACTCGAAGGTAAGATCATCCAATCAAGATTCAGGCCCTGGAGGCGTCAAGGTACACCAACAGCCTACGGGTGATCTTTACTATTTACATAAACATCAAACAAAAAGTTATATCACCCAGCTGCGCCCTATGCTGTCCAACTTTACCAAGTTAGGCCCAACAGCTACCCACAAGCTTCTAAGACCTTGGAACGATAGTGAGAACATCATAATCCCATTAGACTGTGAACAAATGAACAAAGAATTCTCTATGACGCTCCTAGCGTTTATTACACTGTGCATACTCTACTCCGATGGGGAATACTATAATCCAACCTCAACTCATCTCGCAGTAGCTAACCATAACATATATAATCATTGTACTTGAAGCAGCTAATTACAACATATATACGTTCACCTTACTTACAGAGGTATAGATCGTATCACTATACGATGAGAATACTTGTCGAAAGAGGTTAGCCTTAACATACCTCAATTGTCGATTCCCGTTCACCAAAATAGTTCCAACCTAAAGCTGGTAATTCCTCTAAATTGCAGCCCTTATGCTGAGAGAATGAAACTATTTTCAATACTAGGAAATGACTAATAACAATATCTTCCAAAGACATTAGCTACAAATCAAACTTCGTCCAATTCGACCGAAAGCTTACAAATTTCCGAGAGTTTAGAAGGTAGAAATACTTACTTATCCCCTGTAGCCGCTTAGGACTCAATTAGAAGTGATTTCTACAACTTCTACTCGGCGGGACTCCGACAATCCAAGCGATATTTCAGAAATAACTCCATGGGAATGTTCTTCGTAGGCCTTGGAATCATTACCTAAGAAGAATTGACATTTGGATATATTTTAACGGAGTAATTCGGCTCTAATTTGGTAAAACTCCTGTGAGCCCTTCTCCCAAATCGCAACCCTCTCTAGAAAATATTTTGAAATGAATTAAATCTCTTACGTAAACATATATATAGGGACTAAGTGGAGGGGAGGCGCAGCACGCCGCCTAACGCACCGGCAGATGGGCGCGACACGCTGCTTAAGGCGTCAGGGCAGGGATGTGACGCATCGCTCCTTGAGCCCTGCCTCTGGCTTTGGCCTCCTGCTCGCTCGACGATGTACTCATGCGCTCCTTTCTTCGGGCCTTTTCCTGCATGTGCTGTGCTCCCGACACTATCACAAGCACACGCACATGTCTGCTAATTAATGAAAACTTACGGGGTATAACAGAACTAATTTCCTTTGACATGCATAATTTTCAATGAAAAACCTTTCAATAAGTATGAATTTTAGTAACATCAAATCAATGACCCCATTTGGCTGATACAATATCATGTTTCAATGAGAATGGTGTGATAGTACACTATGCCAAATTATATTTGAAGTTGTCTCAATTTGTCATCACATACCCAGAATCATTTCTCAACAGGCTTTATCACTCTATCAATATCCATCGTATTATATTCGTGATCCAAGACAAATGAATACGAATTCATGATTACAATAATAGAGGAAGTTCAAATACAACAAATAGCAATTTAGAGACTCGGGGCAAAATCCCTATTTTTAACACCTAAACACAGATCAAATCATGAAATAGATGATGAAATAATGTACAAATGTCAAAATATCAATTAGAATCTTACCCCTATCAAAAACAAGAACGACACCCCAAAAATCGCCTCAATACCAGCTCTAGAGCTCTAAAAATGGTGAAAATGAACTTCAAATCGATCACTATCTGTTTTTAATACCTGAATCCTTTTTAGCATGATGAAAGTCCCTGGGCACAATATTGGTAGATGAGGACATTTTCCTTCAGAGCAATTGAGCTCTACTGGCGCTATAGCACTAACCAAGTAATTCCTTCAGTGAAGTGGCGCTCATTGGGCACAATGATGCTGACTAGATGATTTCCATCATCATAATCGCTCTCCTTGGGTGCAATCACACTAATCAAGATATTTTCTTCAATGAAATATCGTGATTTCACTTTAATTGTGCTGACACTAGAAACCAGCAACAACTGTTCGTGCTAAAATGACCACAATTCTCCCATATGAACTCGAAATTAAATGATTCTTATAGCTATGATTCCAAAATCACGATACAAATCTGATAGTATAATCAAAACACAATTTGGAGCTTATTTTCTTCATGTGGTACCATTTAGGCTCAACAACATCAAAGCATTAAATATTTGAACAAACCCCAAAATTCATTTGAGACCCCTCCAGACAAACTACAAATCAATCATAAAATACGTTTTAGGCCTGTTGAAATCATCAAATCATCGATCTAAGATAGTATTGACAAAGTATTGACGATGATTAACTCTAAACTTTAAGAAAATAAGAAATTATCTCAATGGTTTAAACTAGGGGTGTACATGCCAAATCGTCAAGCCAAAGCGAACCGACAAACCAAGTCAAACCGAGAAAAAAACCGACTTCTGTTTTGATTTGATGGGTTTGGCATTGAAAAAATCGACCATTCTTGGTTTGTTTTGAAATTAACCAAAAAAAAGGTCAAACCACGCCCAACCCAAACCGACATAATATATATAATTTTAAATTTTTATACAAAATATATATGAGAAATTTACATAAATGGCCACAGTTTGACTGAAAATAGGCTTATATAGCAACATTATCATTATTTATAATTTATGAAAATATATAATGTATCATCCGTTGTATTCTTAATTTTTCAAGTTATTAAATACCAATACAACATTAATTCTATTGAGAGATTTAAGGAATTTTATTTGTTTAAAAAGGCAGTTACCTTGATTCACGCTATTATTAAAACATAATCTTCTATACTTATTTGGACTCTGTAAAATAGTTGAAATTAATACTTATATTTGTACTTATCCTTAAATAAAGCTATTATTATAATTGGACTGTGAAAATTGTAAAATCCCATATAGTTTATGCAATAAATCCGTACTTTTGAGGTAGGAATAAGGGTACTTATTATGCTAAGTATAAAGTATTATGAGGTATTTGAGTCATTCTATGATCGTATTAAAGATTGGATGTCGACCGAGTTGTAGAATGCAATTCGTCAAAAGTTATCGCAAATTTTTTTTCTTAAAATTCTTTGAAATTTGGGTCAAATATCTTGAATCTTTTCTCCCAATCTATAAGTATTTAGGGGGCCTATGACCTATCAAATTAAAGTTCTATAAGTCTAATTTTCAGCGCATTAAACTGTTTGTCAATAAGACTTCGGAATAGAGAGATATTCACATTTTTGTGTGATTGCGCAGGCAGGTGGCGAGGACCAGAGAGGCTCCACGATGGCAGCATGTCACGCCACCAAATCAGCATGTTGGGCAACATGACACGTTTCTACGAAGGCAGTGGCTGCCTATGTAAGTATTTTGGTCAGTTTGTTCATATCATTTATCATTTCCCAACATCTTCTCGCAACCATAAGCCCTATCCACTTCCTATCTTTATGTTATGTTGATTATAAGGTTAGAAATTATTTTCCAAGGTGATTTTTGATGTTGGAAAGTCGGGGGATGTGTGTAGCTTGTGTTTTTATGTTGTTTCTGAGTGTATTGGTGGTTGTTTCTTCAGGAACTAATTGGTAAGCTTTTATCTTCATAAATTCTTAGTTGTTTAGGGTGATTATGAGTATGTGAGTGTTGGTAGGTTGCTACCTTGGATATTCTACCATCGAATTTGTAGAAAACACAAGCTTTTTTTATATCATTTTCATGTTGTATTGGTGATTTAGGGATATGTTTTTGGGGTAGTATCTCGTACTGTTGTTGGTGTAGGTGTTGGCTAACCTCGATTCGGCGTCAAAAGGTATGTTAAGGCTTTCTTTTCTCTAGTTCGGCATGATTTCCATTTCAATCGTATTTTGTTCATATGGTTTAAGTTTGTCATGTTGTAGGTTGTTGCATAGCTCTTGCATAGGTATGTTTGGGGGTTGTTGGGTCTGTGTTCTTTCCCTCACAGTTGAGGTCGTGAAGTTGGGCATTAGTCAGTGGTCGCGCGATGATAGCATGTTGTAAGGTGTTGGTTGTAGTTGCACGGTAGAATTGGTTGGGACTCTAATTGTCTTGGCTAGCGGCTATCCTTTTTGCGGTATGTTCAAGGGATTGGTGTAAATTTTGGCATCCTTTAGTGACATATATAAATCTTGGGGAATAGAGTTTCTAGGGTATGATCTTTCGTCTATTCGGTATTCTAAAAAGGAATAAAAAGGCGCCTAGAGTTTAAAAATAAATTGAATAATAACAGTAATTGGACTGGGATGTTTTGTGTTGCCAAATGTATGGCTATCTTATTGTATGTATGTGTTGTGCTTTGTTTGTTTATATGGTTGCCTTTGAGGGCTCAGCGGTACCTATGACTGCTGAGTCCAGTCCAGCATAGGGGTCGAGCCTGAGGTGTAGCCGACCAGAATGGTTGTGGTAGCCGACTCCGTAATGATTGGGCTTGTGTTGGATTGTACATGCGAGCGTAACGTATTTTGAATTGTTCCAACACACTTGAGCCTTCTACTACTTGTTGTGAGACTAGTATATGGCTGTTGAGTGCTTTTCGGCCCACTAGTGATCGTACTTTCAGTGTAGGGCTGTTGAGAGTTTACGGTGCACCTTGATAGTACATGTTGTTAGACCTGTAAGACTGTGAGGTGTGTTTCTGGTAAGGTCAGGTTGTGATATAGTATGTTTGTGCGTACCGTGTTGTTATGTTGTATTATTGTCTTGCATTATATTTGTTTGATAGTTGTGGATGTTAGATGTGTTGGTGATGGCTAAGGTCATTGAGGGGCCTAGAGTTGAGGCAAGTAAGACGTTTGGATGGGTCCTGTGTGGTACAGGTAGTTACAAATGAGTCGTATCAGCTAGGCGCCGATGAATTGTCTATTTATTCATTTATCTTCTTATGTCGGACTTGCTAGGCTTATAGGGGCCAGGTAAGTGTTATTTATTTACTGGACTTGTGACTTTCTTCCTGTTGATATTTGATATGCCTATTGATCTGTGCTATGAATCATATTATCTTCTCTGGCTTACATACTCGGTACATTTCTGTACTGACGCCCTAGTTGGGGGCACTGCATTCATGCCTGTAGATGTTGATCGGTAGGTAGATCGAGTCCTTAGTCGCTGAGTGAAGTTCCTGTTGAGCCCCATTTTTCCTCGCGGAAAGCGGGATACAACATATGACGGCTCTTTAAGGTTATTGAAAGAGAAGAGTCGCCACCTAACGGATTAAGGTGCGTTAGGGCACCGTTCTAAGCTAAGTTTTGTTACCTAGGTTACCAGAGTCGGGCAAAGGCTTAAATTACCTCGAAAAGAAGGTGTTAGGCACCTTTCGAGGTCCACAAACGTGTTTCCCGGTCGGATTCATTAATATGGGGGATTTACTAAGTGAACAAATTAATTTTAACCTATAATATTTGTATTTAAACTAATTTGATAAAGAAATAAATATTTAAACGAATAATTAAACTCATAAACAAGCAAGAAAAAGAAGTTTGGGCAAAATGAAATCTAAAAGTAGTTTATCTTATTTTATTTTTTTCTTAACAATAAATACCAAAATTGTGGCAAATAAAGCAAGTAAAAAAACATAAATAACAAAAACATAATAATTTATTAAAATCCACATAACAAACAAATAAATAAATATTTATTTAATTATGGGGCCGAATCTCGGTGAGGCGCCTACCTATCCCTTAAGGGAATCAGGTCAAACGTAGTTCTACAAAAGAGGGGGGTTGTTTGTACTAATGGGATCACCCCGTGCAACTTAAATAATATTTCCCAACCTGTTTAGGTTGCTCGTATTATTCAGCGGGCACAAACTATCATTTCCAAACTACCCGCCTAATTAATTGATTATTAACTTAAAGCGTTTCTAGGTGACAAAGCTATCGTCCTAGTATTTGCCTACCCGTCCCAAGCCTATGTCCAAGAGGCGTTGGACAACTAATTTGGAGTTGGGATTCTAAAATTGTAGGGGGCTTTATTAAAGGTGATCGCCAAAATAGTAGCAAAGGTCATAGAATCACAAGGAGCATGCAAAAACTCCATATAAGCCTCTATGCAAATTCCTATAGGCAAGATAACTATTATGAGCATGATATCTTAATGTAATGACTGAACAAAGTTGGAAACAACTAATATACGTGCATAATATCTAATAGTGAAAGTCATGTTTATAATTTTTTCAAACTTAGCAAGTAGTTAATTAAGCATAAGGATGAGACAATATTGACAACTAATTCAATTAGTTATAATTGGATTAATGGCAGCTTATTGTCTATTCTTACGTTTATAAACAAGACATGTTTTGTATTACTTTAACTAGCTCCTATAGTCAAGATTTCTATTTTAAGACGGATATATCACAAATATATTCTTATAGACAAAATCTAAGTATCTCAATATGCGTGATGTTTTAATGTAATGAACCCTATAGTCATGATATCTAAGGCAAATCATAAATTATGAATCATCGAAGCAGTTTTCAGGATTTGTTATTAGTTTCCTATAAACATGATATCAAAGTTATTGGATAAACATCAAATAGGTAACTATATTCTGATTTTATTGTTCAGACAATTATTAAACAAAT